>JBBPNA010000070.1:0-98878 GCA_038090555.1 Boletus subcaerulescens | reverse complement strand
TCGAACGCATCGAAAAAGAAGAGGTGCACATGGACACGTCGCGAGAACCTCCGCTGCAGAATCATGACACCTACATAATAACGTCGGCCATTAAATCTAATCACGAACTTTCGACCGAGGTTCGACGCTGGGAATCAGCAGATCACTCCGTAGTCCATGGGGAGCAACAGACTTCTCATGAGTTGTCTGTCGCAAGCGTTAGTGCTCCAACGACCGAGCAGAACACGGTATCTCAAACAAATCTGCAAGAATCCACCATTGAAAACGAACGATCAGTAGTCATGAAAGGGACGGAGTACAAGGCGACTGACACCGAAAGCGGTCAATCTAACCTAGTCGTTTGGTACGTGGTACAGGAGCAGCTTTACTCCCCGTTAACCTGCACCTAGCCCTCCCATGCTACGGGGAAACGATCAGGGCATAATGGATAGGTCCGTCGTAAAGTTAATATCTTACCGCACTGCCTCACTTTCCCTAATCATGTTCTAGGTACCCTGCATCCGCAAGCACGTCTCCTGTCGATTTGGAAGTACATAACCCTCTGTCCCTCGATGGAGATCTAGGCATCACTAACAGTTCGTCGACCATATGGATGGCGCAGACGACCAACGAACATTTCTCCGGTGTACAACGTCCCCCACTGACAGAATCACACGACATGGAGACCCAGAGCGAGTATGGAGCGTCGCCTCGATTTGTACCAAGGTCCGCACTTCATACTTGACAGAGACTCATTTCGACTCACTCGCTGCATATTTGTGGCAGATCATTAGATGAATCTGGCACCCATTCTTTCACTGACCAATCGACTGAAGTCGTCGATTCGTCCCTTGATACCACGAGCATTGTCGCTACGAAGCAAGCGCTTTCATCAGAATATCGTGTCAGGAGCATATCCACGTCATCCTCAAGCAGCAAAGAATTATCAGATGCCATGACGGGCGTGCGCTCGCATAGTTACGCTTCTAGTCAAGAAACGACGGACAACAACTTCCATACCAGGTGCGAACACAGGAAGTGATTCTGTGTGCATGCAGGTACTAATTCCTTGATAGCACAATTGAATCCGAATCCATCACATGGACAAGCAACGCGAATGGACATGAGTTTAAGATCTTGCGACACCGAGTGTGAGTGTTTCTCTTTGTCTTGCGCGAGTGATGTTGATGACCGTCGTAGACCGTCTCTTGACTATATGGAAGAATTTAGAAGAGAGTGGGATGGAGTAGATCTGTACGATATAGCCGAGCGTGGCGTGCTTTCCAGATGCCTAAGCCGGTTTGTATCCATTCCCATTCCCATTTCTTTGCGTGCCCTCTTGACGACTGGATCCAGACCAATCTCTCCCCGTACACGTGTGATGAAGTACTGGATGAATGTGACCAAACAGGAAACGGAGTGGCCTGACGACCCACTGAATGGCGTAGGGTCGGTCCTCGCCTACTATTACGCGCCACTCGATGAGACAGCCATACTTGCGCTTGCGAAGGTCCGCACGAATTTATATCGTGTCTGTCTGGAAAGAAGCTGATTCAGGGGCACGAATGTAGACAGCATGGAGGATAGACGTGCTTGGCGCGTCGCGATTGCCATCGATCGTCCGAGGATGGAGCGATTTAGCGTTCGTTCGACACACGTGCCTCGCAGACCGAGTGGCACATATCATTGACCATCGACTATTCGTCGATGATCGCGCCGGTGCCATCGTTCGCACCAATGCAAGTGCCACGGTCCAGAGACCAATCGTGATCACGATCGCGAGGGCGATCGGACGGCCATTTGGTATGTACTCATCTTGTGGACCTGTTGCATCAGCGTCAATTGGATTCAATCATGCCCCCCTTTTTTTTTTCCTGGACAGACGACGACGCGCTCGCCGCACGTATCATTTCTTGTATTGAACTTTACCGCGAAGCACCGCAAAACCTTGGCTTACTCTGCATCATCCCTCAAAAGACGAAGGAGACAGTGATCGCGCTGAACGACACGCTGCACGGAATCAAAGACATTCTCGTATGTGTTTGCTCAAACGTCGTCTCTGTGTGACGCTTATGTGGGACTGATGCTCAGCGATATCGCGGGATCGACCTGACGAGTATGTCCATTGATGAGCTCGACATGGGCTATTGGATCAAGGTCACCATGCAAAAGTCGTTTTGGTGCACGCAACCTGGAGAAGAAGATCTAGCAACCCACGTTGGCGAGACGGAAGACCGTGAGCAAGGTGTTGTGGAGGGGACTTCGTCCACCGAGCATGGCGATGTAGAGACACGTGTGGTGATGCTATCACGGGAGAAGGCTTAGTTGGTGTGATTCGGAGCTGGTTCTAAGTGATTGCAGCGCAGGGCATGGTTTACTGGGTTGAAGGCCACGTAATGTACAATCAGAGTATATTTCTGTCAATATCCACGAACGGGGTAATGGAGCTAATAGTAATGCTACGTATGCACAAAACAAGCACTTGCGCTACATGCAAACCTACAACCACACAGTCTTCAATTCTTTCCTCACCACTTCTTTGGTACAAATCGTAAGGACCTTCATAGTCCCAACCTTCTCCCACTTCGCATAGGGACTGTAAATTCCCCTTGCGAACAGGAAACAAACATAGTTTTTGTTTGCCTGGAGCTCCCCCATCTTGTCCAGCTCCCCATTACCATCCGTCTGGTAACTGATGATCCCGACCGCCCACTCAGAGTAGAGCAAGAACCGGGAGTCGCAAACAGCCTCAATGTCATTAAAGTACCCTTGGTCCTGCAACGCAGGGCGGAATGTGAGGCGCTTGCAATGCGGACCTACCTTGGGCTCTGCCTCCCGGTCAATCTGTAACATCATCTCCACGAACAGAACCTTTATCTCCAGTCCAATTTTCTTCATGGTGTAGAATGGGTATCCAAGGTCCCATGGTCGATGAATAGGACGTTGTGGGTCGAGCACAGAAGCGTCGACCTCGCCCAGGAACTCAAGCCCATATCCACAAGGTGACTCGGGAAAGGCCATGGCGTAAGGCGAATGACGACCTGCCCACGCAAAGATCTGCCATTCACGACAATCCTGGGCGATCACCTCCATGAGACGACGAAAAGCACGCTTCCCTTCTCCGTATGTGATCGGCATGCTGATGTCGAAGATCCCCAAGAGGGAATAGGCAGTGTCTTCTTCTATTGTGGTTTGTCGTTTGGATGCCCACACCATCTTCTCTCGCACGTTGAGGAGACCAGGGCTGAAATGACGAAGATCGTAGTCCCTGATCCCCGTGGTCTTAGAGACAGCACGCCGAATGTCGTCATTGTCCTTGTCATTCGGGAAGTCAGCTATATTTGCAAAAGGCTTCCAGTCCTTGGTAAAGAACTTGATCCGTACTGGAGCGAGCAACTCCTGAAGGGTCCAACCCCTCGTGAACCAGGGATCCTTCTCTATCTCGGCTATCTCCGACGACTTGGCAAGGTGGACGATGCACACATGGGAGGAGCGGTACCAGTTGAACATGGAACGTATGGCTTGTTCGAGTTCTGCACTACTCCTCTTGTCGATGCAAACGGTATCAGCCCATGCCAGCCAGCAGCCATTCTCCACTGCCATGGTACAGAAGTTGGCTAGCTTCTTGAAGCCCGGCGACGCCTGGGTACCCGAACCATCCAAGCCTGCCTCTTGTACCATTTCAAAGGTTGGTTCCCCCACTGGTAGCCAGCGATGTGAAAAAATGGCATATCTCAACTTTTGCTCGACGAGATCTCTGATGACTTTTTCCCTGGAGACTGTGGGAGATTTGTCCAAGCGCGAAGCGATCGCTTCCTCTGTGATATAATCCTCTGCTTTGAGGTCGTCGCGCTTGATCAGCCGGAAGCGCACTCTGCCTTTACCTCGGTCGTCGATAGACAACAAGCGAGTGGGCAGTTGGTGGAAGACGTAGTGATAAAAGATATTGACTGCATCTTGTCTAAGCAGTGGTTTCTTCAACAGACCGCCGTAAGGTGAGGTTGTCAGGCCCTTGGCTTCCTCAGTAAAAAGTGGTTGGACATACCACTATTGACGGATTGCCACGAGGATTGCGGAAGCGGTTGAACCAGCGAGGTCGAGAGCTGAGCATGGAATAGATATGCATGGGAATGGGGAGACGACTTGACCGTTTCGTTCAATATAGATCCTGTGATTTATTATCGGACGAGCTGGTCAGTCATACGACGAGTCGCGATGACGAGAGGCATACCGAGGGTGTTGGGTGCGCCGATGAGACGAGGGGTGTATTCTGAAGAGCTGTGAGAGGAGTGTGGTGTCAGACAGTGTGCGGGCGCACCTTGAACGACGTACAGGATGGAGAGTCTGACGAGGAACCCACAGCAATTGGTAATGCGCCTATATGGCAGGCTTAGGCGGCCTTGTCTATGGCCCGAGATAAATATAGTGATTGTGTGAAGTTTGACGTGGCAGCCACGACCTCGGAGGATGGACGCTAGCGCTGAGCGACTCTCTCCCCAACTTCTTGCAGGTAGCCACATAAGGTATCTCTTTTTCGAACCTTGAGTTCCATTGACCTAGCTGAACTGTCGTGCAGCCATTAATATTCAACCGCAAAAGTGGTATATAGACGTCGTCCCATGTCTATCAACGAAGTGAACGAAGCATTCGATGAACACATCAGGAACATTCCCCCCCGGTTCATCGATCTCTACGCCAAACCTTTTAGATTCGTGGACCGCGACGAGGTCAAACAGAAATGCGTCACCATCATCGACTCTATCACGGAGACAGACATCGAACAACATACCTCTTATGCGAACCAACGCAGAGAAGACGTTATTCGAACCCTCGTCAAAGGCGCTGTAAAGTATGCCGTCCTATCGCATACCTGGCGAGAAAAAATCGAAGAGGAGTTCACTTATCAGCAGATGATATCCCCGGATTCAGTGCGAGATGGACCTGGCTGGAAAAAACTCAAGCAATTTGTCAAACTGGCAAAATGCACGTTCGACTGCCAGTTTGCTTGGCTTGACACGGTGTGTGTTGATCGCCATTCACCCAACGATCAGCAAGCAGCGGCGAGATCCGGATTTGACTGGTTCCGCAATGCTCATGTGTGCATCGTGTACCTTGCGAGCGCCCGTTTTCTCTCCGAGTTGAAGCATGACCGGTGGTTGCGTAGGGGATGGCCTTTGACAGAGTTACTCGCCTCCACAAGAATGAAGTTCTACGGAGCTGGATGGGAACCGCTGAATGTCAAATGTCCCAGAGCCGAGAATGACAAGGCGGATAGTAACTTTCTTGATGCGCTTTCACAGGCATCTGGAATATCTGTCGATGATCTTCGCTTCTTCTTGCCGGGTCCAAACAGGGTCAGAGAAAAGTTAACTTGGGCATCGAGGCGGGAAACGAGCAGACCCGAAGATAGAGCATACTGCTTGATATCCATCTTCGTTTCCCGTATGGAGGTCGACCCTGACGAAGGCGAGAAGGCATTCCCCAGGTTGATGCTCAATGTCATCCCTAAATCTCATGAATGCGACGTCTTTGCATGGGCGGGCAAAAGCGCAGAAGACCATCCCGCGATACCCTCTTCCCCTACTTGCTATGGGCCACAGCATCGAGACCGCGAGCTCCATCGGGAACCACACCATTATCGCTTGTGCGGTGATCGTACCTTTTCCCTTGGTCATGATCACCTGAAGATAAAGGTCATTCTCCTCGACGTCGTTCTCAAAAGGGCATGGGGGCCAGGTCATACCGTGATGGTCAAGTCACATTCGCACAAGGCTTCTATCGACAAGGTCGTGCCGTTATCCAAAGCATTGGACGCTATGACCACTGGCGTCGTCGGTGCGTTCGGGGGCATAGAGATGAGCATTGGCGTCATCGACTATGGCTGGACCGGTGAGCCGGGCAAGGGCAAACTGTGCAAAGGAGGGTGTTATTTTGGCTTTTTGCTGCAGAAGAGGGCCAAGGACGGGCGATGGGAAAAGGTAGACACTGAGAAAGTGATCTTCATCGACAGCCAGGAAACAAGGGAACACGAGCTGCAGGTATTACATTTACTTTGTTAGCTATTAATATTCAGTCATCATCACAAAAAGTAACATGACCATATAGACCAGGTCGTCAGCCGTTTTTTGTGATGTAGTTGGGTGGTGCAACTTGTCACTGCAACCGATAATTGCAACCACGGCAGTCTCCCACGAATTTTAAACCTTCAAGGTAACTTCAAGGTGATATTATGTCTCAAGCGAGCCTGCTTCGAACCAATCAAATGAGCGAAGGGTGGGTAACAGGGTACCTACTGGACACAACAGAAGCACACCTTCGGAAACGCGTATGTGCCGGACAAAGGCAACCTAGACCCCAGGGACTTGAAGGAAGGGGGTCAGGGGTCCGTGTGTGCACGAATCTCGGATCATCCCACGTGTGTCAGCAGCGTCGATGGTATGTAAGACGCCAGTTGCGATTCTGGACTCTGTGGTCACCAACCCGTGGCTACAAAGAGAGTGCTTTCGGGTTGACGTTCCCAGAAACCTGCCCATCATTCACATGTCAGTTCAATTGCAAAGTAATGCTCGAACGATCATTGGTCGTTGATTTGGTGGCGCGCAATCACGGACGTTTTATCATGGGGCGTGGGGCTATAAGAAGGGGTAGGAACATGCGGAGGGAGCCTCAGGATAACTCCATCGTTATACAACTTTACCTCTCAAAATGCAATTCGTACGCCAACGATTTCGTCCTTCTTTCGTGAATCGCTCATGGTTGCTTTGCGATAGGTGACCGCTATCCCTGTTAACCAAGCTGGCTGTGGTGTGGACAACTGCAAATGCGGCGACGCGTAAGTCCTCGTCTTGCTTGAATCGTTGGGGACATACTGAGGTTCGATCGACCCGACAGATGCAAATGTACCGCCGGTGACTGCAAGTGCTGATCAAGTTCCACATGGGTACTTGACACGTTCTTGAGCAGATCGTCGTCGTCGTCGTTGTACAATCACACCTATGCCGGATCTTGACATCTCAGTGCGATGTATTATTTATCAATGCCCTATCGCAAATTGGAGATGGAGTAGTGATGCCAAGTGAGACTCGGAGTTGTGTGTTTCAGTGGATGGTGCAGCGAAGCCTGAGGGTAATAAGATTTCAAATGGCCAAAGGCGGAGCCATGTCACCATCGCTCGGCCGAATCAGTCCAGGAACACTGGCAGAGAGCATGATGAGCCCTTCAATGAGCTTGAAGTACGGACGGGATCGTGAGTCAGAGAGTAATCTAAGCAGTCCGGTTCCGAAGCGCCGCGAGTGGTGCCGATTCTGAAGCAATCCGCTGACATTGATTGACATCCATGTTTCGGTGACAGGACGAGGCATTTATCGGATGAGACATTTGTTGGATGAGGCGTTTTTAGAACCGCTAGTCATCGATCACGCGGCGAAGTCATGTCTGCTGAGGAAATCCCCACCGGGCCTGATGCACAACCATCATGCGACTAATACCACTCGAAATGCAATTCGCACGTATTTCGTTCACAGGGCTCTATCGTCGCCCATTGTTGAATAGGCGAACGCTATCCCTGTTTAAAAAGCTGGCGGGTGCGGCATGGATAAGTGCAGCTGCGGCCCGCGTAAGTACTTGTCAGTCTCTGTGAACCACGATCCTGAGAATAGAACGACTTGACAGATGCGAGTGCACATGACACGTCCTTGATCGTTGTTATCTTGAAACTACAGAGCCATGTTATTATTCATGAATGCTTGATCGCCTGCTTTGAAATGCAAATTCAATGGAGGCGTTCATGATGCCAAGTGAGAGTCGTGCGTTTCAGTGAATGCTGCGGCGAAGCCGAACGCCTCGTGCATGTCTGTGGGTGATACGGAGCTCCGAGTGGAGCCGGTGTCACTGTCACTCAGTGGCAGAATCAGTCCAGGAACAGAGGGCATGACGAGCCTTGGAGCGTGCCATGGGATTGCGAATCAGAGATATCAGAGGGGAGCTCCGACTTGGCTGTTCGGTAATGAACTACGACCGGTTCTAAGGCGGCGTGTGATGATTTTAGACGAGATGAGGCATTTGTTGGACTCCGAGGCATTTATCGGATGAGGCATTTTTTGAACCATGGTTACAAATCGGTCATCGATTACGCGGCGCAGTCACCGATGCTTGTCCGCTGAGGGTATAAAATGGGGGCCACGCTGAAAGGGATCCCCTCAAGCCTGATAACCAAACCACATCATACAACTACTACCATTCGAGATGCAATTCGTACGCCATCGTTTCCGATTGTTGCGGCTTATCACTCACGGTTGCTTTGGAATAGGTGAACGCTATCCCTGTTAACCAAGCTGGCGGGTGCGGCTTGGACACGTGCAACTGCGGCGCTGCGTAAGTATTCGAATCGTTGCCTTGAATGGGATGTACTGAGCATCGAACGACTCGACAGATGCCAGTGCAAGCCCGGTGAATGCAAGTGCTGAATCACTGTCGTCCCCCCCGCCGGCCGGCTCGTCATGATGTAGCTAGTATGGGTTCTTCGTCGTTGAACACATCGTGATCGTATGATAAGACGCGTCTGTGCTAGATATTGGAATCGTGCCTTGTCTGTATATTGATATTGAAATATGCCTCACCACATTGAAAGTTGGAGTGATTGCTGCGGCGCGAGGTCCTGCCAAGTGGGTGATACGTCACTGGCAGGATCGGTGCAAGACGAGCCCGATTCAGTGTAAATATCAATATTTGACTCGGAGCAACGCTCTGATGCACTCGTGTGGGAGTAAGTTGACATCGCTGTTCAGAAACAAGCAGCTCATGACGGAAAATCAGGTCACCGGTCTCGAGCGTCCCCTGCTAGAGCTTCATTAGCAATCAACCTTTCCTTATCAACAGAGTGGAACACCCTCCACGCTGGAATGGCAAGGCTGTGGCCACGTGTACCTGATTCGCATAGTGAAGCTCTAAAGCAGAGGCTACGAAATGGGGTAAATGGGCTGCGGTGATTATGTATGAAACAGGGGTGAGGCATTTTTTGGATGAGGCATTTCTTGGATGAGGCGTTTATAGAACCACGGTGATTGGTCGTCGATGTGACACGACGCTTGTCCGCTGAGGGTATAAAAAGGGGGGGACATGCAGAGGTAATTCCCCACAAGTCTCATAACCCAACCATCATACGACTTCTACCACTCGAAATGCAATTCGTACGCTACCGCTTCCGTTCATTTGGCTCTGTCGCTCATGGTTGCTGTTGAATAGGTGAACGCTATCCCTGTTAACCAAGCCGACGGGTGCGGCTTGGACAAGTGCAACTGCGGCGCTGCGTAAGTACCTCGTCTGTCGTCGTTGTGGACCCGTGACGGTACTGAGGATGGAACGACTTGACAGATGCAAGTGCACTGCCGACAACTGCAACTGCGCCTGATCAAGTTACACGATGCACGGGTTCTTGGCACATCGTTGGAGCACGTTGTATAACACGCTTGTGCCAGATTTTGTAATAAATTGTGTCATGTCTGAGAGCTGAATATTGATATCGAATGCTTCACCGCCTGCACTTTTTCGAGTTGGAATAGTAACTGTTCTTGTAGCGAGGTGGCCTGCAGGTGATAGAACATTCGTCGTCGTAGAGTCAGCACAGGACCGGGGCATGACAAGGGCTCGGTGTGAATATGTGATCTCTGAGGTGCTCGTACTTACAAATAGTCAAAGCTTGTACTATGGAGAGACATGCACGCCTATTAGTATTGATCGTTGGGACGTGTGCCTGGGAAGACGCACGGATCCGCATGGTCGTGTGGGAGGAGTCCTAGTAGGGATGCGTGAGCATATGGGTCGCCCATTGAGCAGAGATCAGTGCCAGCTTTTTCCGCTGCCTTCGACAGAATTGGCCCGTAGCTCCCACTTGAAGGTGTCTTCTTCCATCTGGTTGATCTTAAAGTTGGGACTATCGCTCACGTTTCGTGATAGGTGAACGTTATCCCTTTTAACCAAGCCGGCAACTGCGGTGATGCGTAAGTATTCCAATCCTGAGGATTGAACGGTGCAAGCCCCGGTGAATGCAAGCTTGACACGTTGTTGACACCTGAATAGAATGTTTCACCACTTGTTAGAGTTAGAGTGAGACTCGATGTGAATACCGGAGCTGGCAACGTGTGGAGTGATGGTGATGCGCTGGCAGCACTGTCTCAGGGTCGTGTGGAAATAAGTTGAAGACGTTACCGTGTGCAGCGACGAGCACCCTTTCACCAACCACGACCATCAGCAAGTGAAATGGTCCACCGCCCGCCCGACTCGCGGTTGCTCGCGAATCTGATCAACCACGAAAAAGATTACACCAAACACCTCACCGCGCTATTTCCTCTCTCCCATGCCGCCCTCGCCGCCCTCTCCGCATACGCCGCTGCATCTCCCTCGTCCCACCCCGCATCGCCAGCCCACACTATCGCCGCCATCGTCGACGTTCTCGCCAGTGCCGACGACGCTTTCCAGCGCTACACGCAGGCCATAGACACATGGCGTGAACAACTCGTAGCTCTCAAAGTCCTCGAGGACGACCTCTCTGCCATCCTTCGTGACCGAGACATTCTGTGCGTAGTTGCACATCTCTCTCCTTGTGTGTCTCTAACCGACGACAGTGTGACCCGTCTCATCAAGGCCTCCAAATCCACCCGCGACGCCCACCGTTCGTCCCGCCTCGTCGCCCCACTGTCAAGCCTCGGTTCGGCCTCCAACTCTTCCCTCCCCTCCACCGTCTCCCTCTCTGGCAACTCTCCCGCCAACACCAATCCCAAACTCGCCGAAGCCCAGGCAGAACTCCAGGCCTGCGAAGCACACCTCGCAGCCAAAGAGCGCGAACTCGACGCCAGTCGCATCACCCTCGCACGCGACGGTCTTGGAGCCCGCTGTCGTGCCCTCATCGACTGCGGTTGGGTCTGGGGCGAGATAGGAAAAAAGGGGCTCAAGGTGCTGGCGCTCAGCGGTGACGGAAGTGGCGACGGGAGCAATCTCTCAGGTACGTTTGGTCAATCTGTATAGCTTCGTATGCATGTATGCGCGACTCTAACGACGCCTTAGCCCCGAAACCGTCGCTTGCGATCCCATCTCGTCAGAATGCCAATACCAACCCCACCACGTACGCTTCCGACAATTCATCCCTCACCCCTTCTCAAAGTGCCTCTCAAACCGCTGCCAGATCCATCGCGACCAGCCACGAAGGTACATCATCCAAGGAACACGAGCACCTCCAGCCCGACGAAAAGCAACAGACAACAACATCCAAATCCCAAGCACGACCGGCGCGTGCAAGCGACGATCTCACCATCACCCTCCCACCCGCATACGCCATCTCAGAATTGGCGCTCCCCACTGGGGTGCTCGCGCAACCTCCGTCTCCTGACAACGGCGATTCAACAGCCACACCGAATGCGGGCACTCAACCTGCGCCCGCATTGATACGAAAACGCACCAAACGATCCCGTCGGCCAATCTCTCAGCACATTACCGAGGCCTCTGATGAAGACTCGAATGGACCATCGTCTGTCTCGAACCGCAACGCCACTGCGAGCCCCCGCGTGCCACACACGCCGTTCCCCAACACCCGTGTCCCTGCGAACGACACTAGCTCCGACGATGAACAGCCCACGGGGCCACTCCAAGTCGTCGAAAATGACCCGTTTGAGGTGATTCGTAGGTCAATGCTTGGCCCCACGGGTGCGTCTGCGTCCCCGCTCTTGGCGGGGACCGCCCCCACAGCGCGTGCCAGCGCCCCCGACGTGCGCGCAAGTGCGTCATACGACACCAGTCCATCCAAGATCATGTTCCCAGCTTCCGTATCTGGACACGGACAACGCGAAGCCACCGGGATGGGTTCACCCAGCACCAGCCAAGCCTCTCCCAAACGCCAACGCCGAACTTCGATACTCTTCTTTGGTTCTCTCCGCGGCCTGTTTCGAAAACCCAAGGAGAGGGAGAGGGTCGGTGCAGACTGGGACGATGGGCATTCGTCGCCCTCGCCGTCATCCCCGAATCTGACGCGGGCAAAGACGAGTGGGGGGTGGGTGACGAGGACGGATGCGCGTATCAAGGGGAGGAGTAGAGAGGATTCGGATGAGGAGGCGATGTTCAAGGAAGTGGGAAGGAGAAAGACGACGGCAACGGCAACGGCAACGACGACAACGACGAATGAGGCGAATATGGGGCGCAGTGCTTCGCGAGCGCGGTTACGCAAAGGTCGACCCGGTGCGTCAAATGGGACGTCGGTCGCCCCATCGCATCGTGCTGGCGTGGATGGATGGATTACGGATAGCCGGGGTGGTGCAGGCGCAGGCACTGCCACTGCCTCGGGCTCTGGCGCGGATGCAGGTGCAGGACCGAGCCGATCGCGAACACGACGAGGGACGATGAAGCGCAAGAAAATGTCTGTGGCAGAATTAAGGGGGAATGATCAGGGGCATACGGATGGAGAAGTCGATGGCGCACATCAACCCTTGGAGCGTGCGTCGAGCATGGTCAGGGGAAAGGCACCCGAGGCGACCATGTCCAGACCCATTGCCGAAGTGGAGGAGAAGCAAGCAACTGTGCCTACCAACCCCAACCAGGCTGCAGATCCAAACGTCAGCGTCAGCCCGGGTGCGCAACCTAGACGCGCGACGACGACTACGGCGACGTCGAGTCGCAAACCGTCGTCAGATCTGGCAGCGCTGGCGCATCGTCGCTCGGCATCCATGTCGTATGTAGATGCGCAGATGGCAACTGCGGTGGCATCTACGTCGATGCAGGCAATGCCCATGTCGACATCGACTGGGGGGAGCATGTCTTGGCGGAAGCCCCCGCCTCAGATCGAGCCTCAATCCCAGCAAGTATCTCCTTCTCAAGCCCAACCGCAATCTCTCACCCGATCGCCTTCCCAGGCCCAGGCCCAACCGTCCTCCCGAACCCACGAGTCCCAAACCAAACCCAACGCGAGACGTCACCTCGGCAACGGACATGTCAAGCACGCTCAGAATCAGAGCTTGATGAGCATTGTTGCGAATGTGACGCGCCTGAGCCAGGATGAGGACCAGGCTTTGGTGATGGACAAGGCGAGGTCGTTGGATATCCCGCGTGCGCCGGGATCGGTCTTGCGCGATCAAGATGTGGGTGGTGCGCAGAGAGGGGGAATGAATGGAGCGAGACATGGGCGGACGACAAGCGAGGATGTGGGTGCGGGACAGGCACAGTCACAGGCACAGCGTGACATCAAGATGCCACTGAGATCAGCATTGCGCAATGCGAGTCGGACGCCGTCTCCGTCTCCGGCGACGGTCCCAGCTATCGCCCCAGCAGGGCAAGTGAGGAAGGAGGCAGGGGTGGAAGAACACCGTGGTCGGGGCAGTGTCTCACCGCCCTGGAGAGACTCGGCGTCGATTTCGTCGTACGAGACTGGGCGGGAGAGTTGGGATGGGGAACCGTCCTCGCCTGTGCGTTCCCAATCACGTTCCCCGGTCGTGCGTTCGCAGTCGCAGCCCCCTGCGGCGCGACGAGCTCAATCGCCCGTCTTTATTGACCACGCTGAGACTCGACCGTCTGCACGGTCGCGCTCGCGGTCACCGTCACCCCCGCCATTTACGTTTCCACCGCCGCCTGTCGACCCACCGCCTGGACGCCCGTCCAATATGAAATCAATGTCAAATCTGAACGGGAATGGAAATGGCGATGCAACCGGGAACGGGAATGACCCACCTTCGTCGAACGTATCGACCGAGACACCACCCGTTCGTAGAAAAAGCGTACGGGTATCTTTACAACCGACGTTTTCGCCGACGCCGCCTGCGTTGCATGACGAGGACGGCGACGACGATGGGGCTGGAGAAAGGTACGCCCCATGGAACGGACGCGAGCCACCGAAAACCAACACCAAGACGACGACGGGGGACGTATGGGCCGATTCGAGCGAGGAAGATGAAGTGTATAAGCGTGCGAGGCGGTTGTTGAGTTTGGTTGGGCGGGGGAAGACGTGATTTCTTGGTTAGATGCTTTTTACTTCTCTATAATCTAACTTTTTTTCTATTTTCATTGTAGTGCGGTTTCGATAATTTTTTTGGTTCATATGTGCGAGATCGGGTGTTTTGTCTTATGGTACGGTGAACCTCGAATCTACCGCCAATTCATTCTACAGACTCGATGCGAAATTCCGAGTTCTCAAAATCTTCTCTAGTCAGTGCCCACCCGTCAAGAATTCTGCCCATGTGCGTCCTAGCAAAGTCCATGCCCCTTCTAACCGCATCCGCGTTTTGTGGTACATCTCCTGCGTGTACGCCGAGGAAACGGCATACTCGGACATAGATGCGTAGTCGCTTAGATACAGCTGTCCGGCGAATATGTTGAGCTGGTCGATCAGGTCCCAAGGAGGAGTCCAGTCGGAGGGGAGCGGGGGGACGGTATACAGTCTGAGATCGTCCGCTGGCTTCATGGACTTGGTCGTGCGAGGAATGTATAGATGGAGATGAACATGTTCACTGATCCTGATTTCTGGCATCAACCGAGCGACTTCGAACTGGCTCATGACAACGAGAGCATCCCCTCCATCCATTTTCCCAGAGATAACCCACCGGACGGGTCGCAGATAAGGATTCACCTCCCTTTTCACTGATTCGCTTTCCTTTAATGCAAGCGTCCCAATAAACGTCAATGTGCCCCAATCTTGATTCCTAAGCCATATTACACTGGCCCGACTCAAGTCTCTGCTTCTTCACATTCGGGGGCTTTGTGTTTTCTCCGTCGCCCTCCACTCGGTTCCGTCGAGGCCGCGAGGCCTTTCTTGCGTCGGAATTCCCTATGTTTCCAGCGTCCGAGAACGGTAGAGCTGAATACCTGCCCCATTCAAGCATTGATGGCCGCTGCTTGGAATCATGCGCCGTCAGGTCCCTCGCAAACACCCTCAGAGATTGGTCTTCTTTGCCGAACCTATCAAGTAGGGACTGAAGAACCCGCCCACAAGCCCATCGGTCTGCCTTGATTGGACTGTGCCTCTTCTGGACCTCGGGGGCCATCCAATCCTGTGTTCCGCATTGGTCATCGACCTCCTCGTCCTCGTCCTCTACTCGCATTGCAATATCGAAGTCGATGATTTTCAAGTTGAAGTTCTTGTCGACAACAAGGTTGTCCGGCTTAATATCCCTGTGAGCGATATGATGCTCGTGAAGATACGCTACGCCCTTGATGAGGCCCAGGCAGACTTGGGAAACCTTGCTTTCAAATGCTTTAGGAATGACTCGGAAATCAACGTAGTCCTTGACGGTGGTCATTTTGGGTAGAATGGCCCACTCGTTGAACGAATCGACCAACGAGATGACATGGTCAGACTTGAGTGGGATGGTATCGAGAAGTCTGAAGATCTCGAGCTCGTTCGATTTCTCCCAAACTTTTTTCGCGATGAATTCCTCGTTAGAGTTCGAGAGTCGATACACGGTGAGAATATGATCTGGTCTCTAAGGTCGAGCGTCAGCATGGCGCATAAGTGAAAGAAGGTTGCCAAGACCTGGGAAAGTGACTGCCATTCGCCGCCGCTGGCATCCACGATGACTTCCGGTTTCACTTCACAGCCATGTGCTCTAAGTTGTGCGCGGCCATCTCCACCCCCTCCGCCCGCACCGTCATCGTCGATGTTATCTGTACAAGGACGCTTCCTGCTGCCATGACCGGTCGGGTTCTTGGTGTCGAACGTCTTCAAATGGCGATCGTTGATCCTACTATGGAGCTCGCGAATTGCGCCCTTCGCGGTTGAGTCTTGGTCTGGGTCTAACTCTACGGAAAGTAAGTTGTACAGGTAGCGTGCGAACTCGGCGCGACCATGCGAGTCATTTAACGATAATTGTAGTTCGTTGTAATAAACCTGCGACGGCTGAGCCTGAGAGTTGATTGTTACATTATAAAGTACAACATACCATTTCATCGTTCTGGTTCTGAAATAAAGTATAGCGAGCGGCGGTGCCATCGTCGCAAATAAAGACGGCGCAGAGGACAAAATTCTTCTCCCTGAACGTGCTCACGAACTTGTTCGCGAAACGGACGACAAAAGCCCCCGTTGTAAGCATCCGGATAAGATCCTTAGGCCGTGAATCCTGTGATGTGGAGTTAACCCCCACAAGTAGCCGAGGTAAAGTGGAGATTGAGATCAAAAACCCACTCCTAGGGCAACACCGGCGTAGTTCATTATCATTATCACGTTTCACAACAACAGTGATAGGCCATTTTTTGTCCCTGCAAAGACCATGAACATGGAAGGGGGCAAGTAAGTGAGCACTTACCTCAGAGCGACGGCCGTCCTGTTCTCCGACTCAAAGAACATCGGGTCAAAGAACATCGAGTCCATAATACGTCCCTTTAAGGGACATCTACAAGACCCGGTCGTTTGCCAATATCTTTGCCACTCTTTAGACGCCATGTGATATGCGGTATCCATCACCTCCGATAGGCTAGCAACGCGCACTTCCTCCTGAGATTCGTCTTCGGCAATTGAGTCCTCGGAACACCCAAAATATGGTCTAGGAGCGTCTAACGTGTGCAATTCAGGCGGCTACGGTGACCGTCAACATCGAACAGCAGACAGACAGATTGAGGAAACAGCGCACATTGGCGGGAAGACGTGGCTTTATGTCCAATTTCCGCTCAAAAGCCGTAACAAAGTTTGGGATGTTCGTGTTTTGAGCGTTCTCTATCCGGTTCCTTTGAATATCGGACTGTTCGAACTTTCCCCAATTCCTGACTTTAAGAAAGATATCCTTGTAGTCTTGTAAGCGGTCGCCATCAGGAATTGGGTCCTGAACTTATGGACAGCGTATTCGTCAGATATCCTGAGCCAGAGCAAGGAGATGTCAGAAACACTCACCGAGGGTCGGGCTTTCTCCAGAGGCGGAAACGTCGACAACAACAAGCAAAGGCTCAAGAACTGGCACACCCAGGAAATTGGGCGCTAAAGCGAACCCTTGGAGTGGTTCCCCGTCACCCTTAAGACTCTCCTGTAGTTCATTGTCGTCCCCCGATACCCTGAATAAGCGTAGAGTGCCTGCACCCACGTCGCGAAAAACCATTGGGTCCCCGTTCTTGATGGCCTCCTGAAGGTCGGAGACGGTCTCCGTCATTGGAATCTTCACCAGGAACCTGGAGTCGAGAGTGCCCCCTCGTTTCCAACAATAAATTCTCGGCAGATCTGGAGAAGAAGAATAATAATCAATTGCGAGGACCAGCTTGGATCGCCTCTGCTACATACCCACTATGACGTGGATGTCGTACTTGGATAGCGGCTCCGGGAAAACTTCTGATAACTCATTTACCCCCTGCAAGAACTCCCCGTGCTCGGAGAGGGTGAGTTTGCTGAGATGTTCTTTAAAGGGTTTGGATACGGCAGTCTTGGGCTTGTAAAGAGCGAGAGCATGTGCAGCGACTTCGCTTTGTGTCTTATCCTTGATAGCCTCTTGAAGACCAAAGACAGTCTCTGTCTTTGAGACCTTGACCCGGAATAATACTTCAGGGTGGTGGCACTGTCCAGTGCGTGAAAGTTACATAAGCCAATTTCTATCCGACACCCGACACAGGGGCCGCTCTTTCGTGGACAAGCTGCTGCATGCACTGAGACACATAGGGCGACAACCAATAACCGCTGTTACGATGCGCAGGTCTGCCCCCTCCAGCGTCTGAAGTATCAGGGCGTATAGGCGGGCGTCGATGTTCTATGCGAGTCCTGACGTCCTCATCCAGTTGAAAGTCAACGCTACGTATGTGGGAGGCTGAGGGTAGATGACGAAAACCAAACATAAACCTGTCGTTGCATTGAATAAGAAATAGCATGCATCTCCATCTGGACGCGTTGCACAGTCCATTTATTATCCGCATCTTTTATTCAATATCGATTGACCTTGGACTCCGTACAGAGCATGTCCTTTTTCGACGTGAAGTCATCACGCGCATCGTACACATCCCCGAATGACACCTAATTTCAAACCCTTTCCGTAATTGCTTCGTTACCATCGTTCAATGGGAAGGATACTCTACTCACCTGCGCCTTCACCTTGACGTGCTGCGGAATTCTCTGGTTCACATCCGAGTCCGTGACCACCCGATTCTTGCCTGTTCATTGTCAAAGGTGCGTGGACAAGCGGCTTTCCCCCCTCCTCTGTCACTGCAATCGTTTCATTAACGTTCGTCGATGGCAAGGAAGCAGCACCCACCTGCGTTTTCGCCTCGACGTGTTGCTGAATTCTCTGGCACAGTTCCCGGGTCGCTACCTCGTTGGGTGAACCATTCCAATGTTTGCTTGTCAAGAAGCGCAATCCGTTCGAGTTCCATCCGTAGATCTTCTTGCAGGCGAGAAAAGATTCTATGAGAACTGAACCAACGAAATACTCCAAGGTTTTGCAGGCCCGTCGCGCGGGACAACATGACGTATGCGTTCTGAATGCCGCGCGTACTTGCTAAATCAACAACCACAGCGTTCATCGAAGCGCCTTGAACCTTGTAATCTGTGAACGCCCAGGCAGGTACTAATGGAAGCTGAGTGCGGTTGACTCTGATGGAATTTCTGCGAGCTGTCCGATACGTGAATTGGACACTTTTCGGAAATATGGGAACAACCGAGCCAGGGAGTCCTTCTATTGCCATTGGGGACGACGTCACCTTGACATAAGCGCAGACAGCTTCTCGTCCTTCAGGAACGTTACGATAAATAATATCCTTCAAAATCCCTTTGGAGCCATTGACGACTTTGTTTGCCATGGACAGATTTCAAAAACGGGATCAGGCCACATATCGGGATTGGTGGCTCATTCCTTGCTGTGCCCAGTACGGGGCATGTCGTCGGATGACATTCCACGTTTCGTGTATCGCCCAGTACAAGATATCGGCGGTAGTGACACTGGTACTCAGATTGTCTTTGGAGACCAGACCACGGATTCTATGATCAACTTCGAGTGGTGCGAAAAACATGACACTATGACCGTGGCCAAGCTTACGCATCCGCATGCAACCTGAGCACCACCAAAATAAGATGCACTGACCGCATAATGGTGGTATGGACATATCTTGGATCAGGCGGTCTTTTGTAACCTTGCCCAATGTGACGGCAGCTCGGAAACCGAGAGGGAACCTGATGTCTGTAGCCCTCGTATGAGCATCGCCCAAATACGCGACACATCGGTGTAATTGTTCACTGAGTGGTGGCGATGACAGAGGCCCCGTGGAACCATTTCTTTCGAGCACCATTAACTCATCATCATCATCTTTATTGAAAATATCGCGCCGGAGATCTCGGTAGCTGGGGTGCAGTCTAGCCATGCTTTCGCCAGCTGGAAATTGGTGAGATCAAGTATCTGGATTTGGGAATCTTGTGCAACTTCTATCTTTCCGAGGAGTTTACGCGCGTGGTCCATCGCTCGTCATTTGCATCGTTCGTTACTATGTACGAAGCTGAATATGTCGTACCATTCGTCGAGAAGCTAGACAAAATGATTTAGGACGTAGTCCCGCCGGGCGGCCCAAGTTCGGCATGAGTCGCGGCGAAGATGGGCTGCGGATCGCCGTCAATTTGACTGTCCTCGCGAGTTCAGGCTGGTGGGACTAGTTGTAAGAGCTCTGTTAAACATACGGTGACGCCTCTTGAGAATCGACCAGGCTAATAGTCAATGTGGATGTCGATATTCGATGCTTTCGCTCGCTTCGATAAGCGGAGTTGATTAGGTAACCAAATGTAGCCAGGGAACTACTGTGCTCCCTTTTTCGTTGGTCAACGCCATCCACGTGTACTCGTCCTCTCGATCGAGGAAACTACTTAGACCATCGCGCGATCTGCATCATCCTGACCTTTTTGTGGGGAAAGGAGCTTAAGATTGAAAGCAAAAGAGGACAACCATGACGGAAGTGGATTCGACGCTGGGTCCGAGTCAGAATGAGGTCAAGACAGAGGAGAACGCTCCGATCAATGTCAAGGTATGTGTGCTTGCTTTCTTCTATCCCTACTCTGTGTCGATGCCGCTGTGGACGGTTGACGATGTGTTCTTTTTCCTTCACCCCCCTCGTACATTCACTCGCTGGCGTATACACTCGCACATTTTCACTCGCACGCGTTGACTCGCCCACTCACTCACTCATGCACCTACCACATGCACAGGTCGTCAGCTCGACGGGGGACGAAGTCTTTTTCAAAATCAAGCGAAATACAAAGTTAAGCAAGCTGCAGGGCGCTTATGCGGCCAAAGTAGGCAAGGACGTGTCGAGCATTCGGTGACCTCGTTCCTTTGGTCGCGAAAGCGAAACACGCTCGCTGACACACGGTCGCGAACAGGTTTTTGTACGACGGGAATAGGATAAATGAGGACGACACGCCGTCGTCGCTCGAGATGGAGGATAATGGTGCGTACTTCCGGTTTTTGTCGTCACGTGCTGACCCCTGTTGCTTGTCCAGACACGATCGATGTCATGGTCGAACGTACGTCTATTTTCTTTCTTGCGTATGCAAATCTGACGATACTCCGGTAGAGGTTGGCGGGTGGGCGCCATGATACATGTCTCGCCTCTCCGTTTCCATTTCTCCTATCTTTGTGTTCTCCTTTCCTTTTTGTTGCATGTCGTCGTACGTAATGCAATTTTTATCTTCTGTTTCCTGATAATGGATGTGTCCGATGCGTGCGAAGACGTTTTACCACCATTTTTTCTTTGCGAGAATGTGTAGCTCTGGTAAGCAACTGATTTCCTCGCACAATACGCGCGACGCATCGGAAAATCATGTGTCTTAATATTCACGCCGTCCTTGCTGCCCCTGATTTTGCCCCTCTTTCTACTAAACACCGATGCCTCTAGTGTTTTATTGTGTTTTATTGTGGTAAAATCTCTGGATTGGACAGTTGGATTGGAAAAGCGTGCGCCAGTGGTGAGTAATCATGCCGCCCTGGTGATCCATAGTGATATACTTGTTGCACACGCCTCTATTCCGATTTTAAAAGATTACAGTTTTTGTCCCTGCTCAAAGCCATCACTAGCACTCTGCGTGTTACAAACTTGCAGACCGGGTTCTCTCACACTGGTTTGGATGGGTCGGACTCTCGTAGCCCTCAATCAAGTAGTTTTGGACTTGCCCAGGGCTGCAGCGCCGAACACCAAGGCCCTCTCGTCCTCACTCTATGCACCCAGCGTTACAACGTGGTACCAACCAAGTCAAGTTAGAATCGGGCTCGAGTGGACCACTAATTTAACTCTAAACGCTTCCACATGTATCCCAATCAGAATGGGCACACGGGCGTTACTTCTTCGATGGGCTTACAGAGGTGCTAGGTATAAAAGAAAGACGTGAGCGCAGCTTTGTCTACAATCGACGGCGGGCGTCGCACATTGAACTGTTTGGCATGCGCCAAGCCCTCTTCGAAACGTTGCTCCTCGCAGTTATACCCATATCTACGATCGCAACTCAGTTCGTGGGGACGTCATTGTGCGTTTATTTAAGGAGTCAAGATCTCACCTGCAATTCTCCCCAATGTGCTCTCCGGCTTCAAAAAGTCCGGGTTGGGCAAGACGTCAATACAGGAGCAATTCGCCAGGTTTGGACATGCGTGCCTTTTTGTTTTTGAGCGAGTCGCCACCGCCATATGGTATCCTGGAAGAAGAAGAACCAACAATCGCCGCAGATCCAATCTCCCTTGGACCACTTGGCGTACTCGTCGCTTCTGCAAGCAAACATTTCATGCACGAGTTTCGACCAGTCACTTTTCAATGCCTGCATAAGCGGCTTCCTCTCGACGAGGTTGCAAAATATGTTTCTTGCATGGAGATATTTCCGCTCGAGCGTTGTTTTGAGTGCGTCCCAGTCTAAGAGCGTCATTGGCGTATTTCGTCATGTAACCAAAGACGCACTCGTTTCGTTGTACAGGTCAGGGGGCTTCATCCCCTTGACGAAATCGGGCAAACCAGTGCGACCGCAATGACCTGTTCAAGCGAGTTAGATGGTATACAACTGATTGAAGAAACCGTTGGTTGTACATCGGTCATGCAAGCCATGAATGTCGTCTAGAATCATCCCAACGTATCCATTAAATGGCTCAGTAACTTGACGTTCTTGAAAGATCTGAGTAACAGGGTGTTTTAAAAACTCGTTATATGGACCATCATCATCCAGATAATCCATTGGGAGATAAGAGATTGTCGCGTCTTCATAGCAACGTAGAATGATGTGAGGACCTGCAAAGATATACATTCCGTCCCAGTCGTCTGAGCGGATTCCAACATTAAAAAGTCTGAAATTTATACAAAATATTCCAATACTGACACGCGTAATTTTCTTCTCTCCCTTCTGCAATGACAGCCCATAAGGCAGTCATCCGTAGGAACCCAGCTAACCTGTTTATCTGAAAAAGCTCTTGTGATGGGAATTGCTCGAGGAAGGTTTTCTGATCCTCCCAGCACTTTTGTAGTTCCAAATTTCGGTTTTGAATGAGTTCATCGTAAGACCGGCCAAGCGTCGAAACGAATCGACGAGGTCCAAAAAGCACAGACATGAGCCAGAGTCGATACATGCCTCGTTGAAACCGAACAGACTCGATGCGGGACAATTTGCTCGTCCTACATGTCCGGTCCTTTTCTCTACACAGAACGGATGTAAAACCAACAACGATGAAACAGAAGCACGACGTTTCTCACCTCCAGCTGAACAGATTTTCCAGAGCAGTCATGACACTGGCATTGCTCACGAGAAGGCGCTCTTCTTCACTAGAGGGCGTTTGGTTTATCGTGTCGTTCTCGCCTTGAAGATCGTCGATATTCTGCGGGAGAGTCGCAGATGCTTGGTACCGGGCGAGTCGCAATGCTTGAGGTAGCACAGGGCCTACGAGATCATACGGTGAGCTCATTGCGGATGATACGGAAGAGCATGGCGAATTAGCACTAGCGTGGCACATTCTCTCCGCGCCACACCGACCTCACTCATTGTCTCGCACCTTACCCAACCCTCGCAGCTCCATCTTGTGAGCGCGCAAGCCATCCTGCCGTCGTTTCCTGCGAGGCAGTTCCCATCCTCCCCAGGCAGGTATCGCTTTCCCTCTGAGTCGGAAAACGCTTCCCCCAAATCTCCTTACTCTTCCATCCTTCGTAGTCATATCCTTCCATTGCCTGTACCTACAATCCATTCTCTTCCCCTACCTAAACGAGTGCCGTCCAAAGATCATGATAACTTGAACAGGCTCTCCGCGCGATCGAGGTTCGCTTACTCCAAGTTGGCCGCATGTTCGACTTAAAATTGCTGATTAGTACGTGTCATGACAATCGTCCAGTATTGGCTCAAGGTTTGCCAGGTCAACCGACTCGTATCTAGAATGGCCGTCTCTTTCAGAAACTAGACCGTCCGTGCCTGAAACCGTTGGGCTCGGTCCTGTCTTTGTGCAAATCATCAAATTTAAAGCTGGAACGCGCGACGTTGAGTCGGTCCTCTTCGCAGATATTCTCTTTAACTCTAATGTGGTTTCGGAATAACCCTCGTGCCCTTGCAGAGAGACCCTCGTCATCAATGTTCCTAGATCCTGTATTCCAATTGCCCTTTATCGTCTCATATCATCCTTGTAGGAATGCTCCCTCGTTTACCTTCCCTCAAGTCTCGCTCCTACTCGAATGGAGGTAAGTTTCCTTTCCACACACTTTCTCGTACAATCTTTACTCAAAATAGTATAGTTTATGAGGTACATGCCCTCATGCAAATGCGGATTCTGACTGAACACAAAGAAATGCTCATACTCATGTCTATATATTTGCCGGTGTGAACGGATTTGGTGGGGCTGGATACAAGGTGCGTGTTGGGCCACGGTAATCGGGTTGGTGTGCGCTACCTGACAGTCTTGGGTAGGAGACTCGAGGCAACAAAGTTGGGGTGCTTATTACTTGTGCTGGTCCGGGTATGATCATACCCTTGGACCGAACTGTATCCGTCCTATCGCCTAGCGGGCAGCGAAGCATTGAGGCTCCACCAGGCCCCACTCGATAACACTGATCAGTGGAGTACATGACACGTAACGTTTTCAGACTACTTTGGCGTGATTTCTGATTGGTTAGCGAGTTCACAAATAAGGGAATTACCTCCTGCCACCCCGTTTCTGATGCTTCTCGGTTCACTGACTGACAGCAAGAAGCAAACCACTTGGAGGATGGTTGTATGTAATGAACCGAACTCCTCGGACGCGAACAGTCACCAGCGCGTTTTAATAAGACAAGCAGGGTGACTCTCACGCTGTGCTCCTCGTTCTCTTTGTTCCCTCTCTCGAGTCTCAAGATCAACAATATGGGATGGCAAAAAACATTCAGCCTTCCGGAGCTATCCAAAGGTTGTCATGTCATAACAGACGACGTCACGGCGCAGATATCCGATGGGATAAAAGATGTCGAGGTAAAGTGTAACTTCTCGACCTTGGGTCCGATGCGAGTCGTGATGTTCCTGACTCTATTCTAGGTTGGAATGCTATTCCTCTTCATGTGCGTGAAAATTGCATCGAGTAAGACCCTCACTGATTCGATGGTCCACTGCAGCCAGCACAGTTCTGCAGCGTTGTCTATTAGTGAAAAATTTGACAAAGGCAAGTGCCTCAAACGACTGACTCATCTTTGGTGGATCTGACCCTGCATACAGATGTCCCCAAAGGTGGTTTTCAATATCTACATGCGAGGTTTGATGTGACTACATGACCTTGCACACCCTAGATATGGATATGGCGCTGGACGCCATCGTTCCAGAGACGTTGCAATGGCAGCGCACCAACAGGGGTAAAGAGTATGTCCTCACTAGTTTTCGTGTACTTTTGCACCACGAGTCTGATGATCGTGATGTCTTGGTGCAGTGATTCGTAAGTTCAGAGCTTCCCTGCCTGGCCACAAGACGGCTTAACAAAGACAGTGTTGCACACACTAAAGCGACTCTTGTCGGCTCCACCATATCAGTACCGATCAAGGATGGCTCTTTGAACCTTGGGTCCTGGCAAGGCATGTTTAGATGCTTCGTATTGATGGGCCCTGCTGACATGGGACATAGACATGTACCTCGTAGAGTTCATCCATACCCCACAGACCAGATATGTTGTGGCCACTGTTCTGTGAGGAAACTCGACCATCTCGTAGACGACAATCATTGACGACCGTAGGTCATGATCATTCTATTTTGCAACTTGGAAAAGGGCCGACTACGTCGGCTGAGACCCTGCTTTACAACTCGGAGCGGGTCAATGTAAATTACAGTACCATTGTGAATGACTCAGTGTTTTTGTAGTATCACCATCACTGTCCGATCAGATCGATCAGACACCGCTACGCCGGTCACAAATTCGTTGAGAGATTACAGCGAACTACAGGTAAATTAACAATTGAGGACAGGAAAGGGCACGGGACATGGTATGGCCAACATTGTGAATGAAACAAATCTTCTCATCTCTCGTCTGTGGATGGATAAATTATATAAAGCATCATTCTGGGTTTGAATGGGTCAGAAACTTCGGCATGCATTAACCTAGAGCCTATCCTACAATGCTCGTATCACTACGTCAATTTGATTCGGACCACTGAACTCGACCAACTCTCTTCACCATAATTACCCTCAGATTTTCCGAGGAGGCGCTTCTTCAATGGGTTTACACAAGTGCTGTGCCAAAAGAAACAAGAAACCCGTAAGTGCAAGAAGAACCTATACGATGAATGACCTCCCCACATTGAACTGCCTTGCATGAGCCAAGCCACTTTCGTGGCACTGTTCCTTGCAATTGTACCCGTATCTATTCGGTTCGTGGAGAATTCAACGCGCACCGGGCATTTGGGGTTTATAAAGGCTCACCTGCAATCCTCCTCTATGTGCTCCCCGACTATAAGAAGCCACGACGTCAATCGAGCAAGCCACTATGCCTGGACAATGCGTACCTTTTTGCTTTTTAAAAAGTCGCCATCGCCACATGGTATCCCGGAAAAAGGTAAACCAGCAATTGATGCAGATCCAGTCCTCCTTGGACCACTGTATATATTCGTCGCGTCTGCAAGCAAACATCTCGTGGAGGAGTCTTGACCAATCGCCACTCAGCGCCTGTGTGGGCTGCCTCTCGACGAGGTTCAAGGATAGATTCATTGGGAGGAAAAAATCCCGATTCAGCCGTCCTTTCAGGTGGTCCCAGTCTGACGACATCATTAGTCGCTTTACGCTACGCAACAAAACACTTACTCGTTTCGTTGTACAAATCCGGGAGCTTTCCCTCCCAAGACATACGAATACATGGTGCGCCATTACTACCACAATGACGGCCTATTCAGATGGGTTAGAACGACATGGAATGGAGGAAGCTATTGGTCATACACCGGTCGTGCTCGCCATGGATGTCATCCAGAATGAAGCCCACATGTTGATATCCATATGGCACAGTGACTTGACGTTCTTGAACGATCTCAGAAAGAGCCTGGTCTATAAGCTTTGTGTAGGGGCCATCGTCACCAATATACTCTGCTGGGAGATGGATGGTCGTCACATCTTCATAGCAGCGCAGAATGGCATGAGGACCTGCAAAGAGAAACAATCCAGTGTAGTTATCTGGGTGGCCATCATTGAATGACGGAAATCGGTGAGAAACGTTCTAATACCAACACAGGCCCCTACTCGGAGTACCCTTCAAGCCAATTTCTTCTGCAGTGACAGCCCATTGGGCTGTCCAAATGAGAAACTTGGCCAGTCTGTCGATTTGGAAAAGTTCTTGTGATGAGAAGGGCTGAAGGAAAGATTTTTGATCCTTCCAGCTCTTTCTCAGTTCTGATTCGCGGGTTTCGTCGGCAGGCTTTGGAGCGAACCGACGAGGTCCAAAAAGCACGGACATGAGCCAGATTCGATACATGGCTCGCTGAAACCGAACAGATTCCACGCGAGACAATTTACTCGTCCTGTACGTCCTGTCTTTTTCACTACACAGAATTGACGTCTGTCCAGGGTAATCGATGTCGAACACCCTCACCTCCAGCTAAACAGATCTTCCAGCGCAGTCACGACGCTGGCATTGCTCAAGAGAAGGCGCTCTTCTTCGCGTGAAGGCGTTTGATTTACCGTGTCGTTCTCGCTTTGAATATCGTCGACATTCTGCGGGAGAGTCACAGACGCTTGGTATCGGGCGAGTCGCAATGCCTGAGGCAGTACGGGGCCAACGAGATCATACAGCGAACTCATGGCGGATGGATGGTCGGGTTAGTAGGTAAGCTGTTGCCAACACGACCCCAAAGACTCGCTGTTTGACGCCCAAGTTGGCCACGTGGTCCACGTTTGCTAATGGACCCTTTCGACAGGGGAAGCATGGTCCGAGACTTGCAAATTGTCCCGAATGGGTGATTTTATGGCTGAGAAATAAAGAACACCACGCACGGGAACTTTTGAGTAACTCTGACATCAATTCAAAGCCCTCGATTGGACCTGAACACCACAAGTATTAGTAGTTGCTCAATAACCGAGCACGCCGTGTGGTGCATCAGCACAATGTACTTATTATCATTCGATCGTCGAACAAGACGGATAAGAACTCGATACAGCATTGATAATAGCGCATCGACAGGTTCTGTGACGAGGCGAAGCGGAATCCTTGGAACTAGCACGGAAGTAGTTTTCGTCCGGAGTCTAAGATCAAGTTTCGGAAATGAAAGAGATCAGATCATGTGTGTTGTTGTTTGCATCCGCGATGTCACCTGCACAGTGCACACCGTCGAAAACGACTCGTACGATGACCCTACGAGTCCTTTTCGCCGGAGTATAGGCGAGATCTCTTCAAGTTACGCGTGTGTCTAGTGCAGGATTTTATGGCCAGTAACGGAGTAGTGGGCCTGTGAAATAGATCTCCACCATCGTGGCAAAGTAAGTACTCAAGTCATGCGCGACGAGGGAAACGGTCTAGCTCGTCGGAGTCCTAGCCTAGACGGGTCACGGTGCACTTGAACTTATGGTAGCCAACCATGATACGATTCAGCCAAATATGTATCATTATCGGGAGCCCCTTGATATGAATCCCCTGGGAGATAGGCCGGGCTCTTTACCTCCACTGGCTACTATAAATGCAGCAGGCTGGAGTGGCCAAGGATAAGCTCCCAAACGTACGCGCATTCTTCTCGAGCCCGCATTGTTTCTCACATTTTCACAAGAAGATGACCATTCGTGAACTCCCAGCTGTCGACTGGCTTGGCTATGATGGCATCGATCTATCATGGACTTGCGCGCTGTAGGCCTACATATACGATATTACATTACGTCTAAATCCAACGAACCGATTACAGGGATCCTCCTCCTTAAAGGTCGTCGTCGAATCATCGACTTCAATCATCGACGATAATTTCCGTCAAGTTGTCATTGGTAAGTCATTCGTCTCTTTTATGGGTTTTCACCTCAGTTCAGCGCTGTAGTCTATACGTGTACATGGAAACACTCGGGAAGATTTAGATTTAGAGACCGACATGGATAAAAGGTAACCAAGTGGTGAACGACGCTGTACCACTGTCTCGAAGTCGCTCAATTGCGTCGTGCAGCGCCCGTGCAGCTCCACGATAATCCGGCTTCTTGCCGTCACGGAACAGTTGCTCGTACACGTCCCTTGCTACACGAGGAGCAAGCTTATCGCTGATCGACCACATCGTACCAACAACACTCCCATAACCCGCAAACAACATCCCCGCTGCGATATGAATGGCCTCGTCGGAGAAAACCTCGTCACCAGTAGCCGTCTCACATGCAGAGAGAAAGGCGAGCCCACCACCGGGACGTGACAACCCGATGATGTCACGCAGCTTCAAACGGCGTCCATCGGCGAGGCAAAGTCCACTATTGAGCGGCTCCCCGTCCTGGATTCCATGGCATGCAAAATGGACCCAGTGGGCCTCCTTCATCAGACCAAGTACTTCTTCGACTGTCCCGGTAAAGGATTCCAGAAGAGTGGTGCGTGATGAAGGTGATTTCCTGATTACTGTCCTGATATGTTCCAACTCAGTGGCCACACCAGGAAGTCGGGATAGACCATCCGATGGTGGCTGACGGACAGCAAGGAGGCGGAGATCGTCACCAAGATCCACGGAGGGATGGAGTGACTGTGTAAGAATGCTGAGAGTAGGGACGTATGACGAGACGACAAAGTCCGATAATTTGTTCCCAGGTGGCGAATGCTGAGTGTCATAGAAACCAGCTGCATGGATAGGAAGAAACACGAAAGGACCAGTCGGGCACCAAAAGATGCGTGATAGGTCTCCGGGAGTCTGAGATACAAAGCCAAGAGCTCAGCTATGGATTGGAGTGAAAAGTCATCACATACCAAGATCGCCAAAACATCCAGGACGGGTTTGACGACACCGCTCCACAATGTGGATAAGAGTGACTCCCAGCTGAAGCCGCGACGTATTGCAGGATCCCCTTGCCTGTCATCGTAGCACATGACACGAGCATGACCAAGCAAGCTTTTCATCATGTTCTGAAGTCCCGCAGATCTCTGAAAAGTAAATTTGGAAAGTGGGACATGAATTACATGGTCGACGTTGGCAAGAACAATCAACGCATCGCATCGGCTTTCTGCAACATTGAGCATGACGACAGGTCCGGAGTGTGCCGAAGTAAGGAGCTGAGAAAATTGATTGTGGAGGAGGAATTGCTCGAAACCTGGAAGGCGTCGAATCTCCTGCAGGAGCTTATCTCGCTCGATCGCGAGGGTACGGTGTCTGTGGGCCATTTCGTGCAAGGACTCTACTGCACGATGCCCTTCATTTTGACCTGGTCCCGAGAGTGCGGACAAGGACTGTTCGCGAGTGGTGCTAGCACGCTCTAGTGCGGCAGACAGTTCCCGTAGTCTACGGGCATAATCTAGATGAGCAGATGATAATTCTTCATGAGAACTGCGAAGCTGGAGCATCTCTCCCCAAATGATTGAACGTCCTTGCTCCAGCCACTCCATAGCAGTTTCTGGGTGTCCCGAGTCCAAGGCTGCAGCCACAGCCTCCCGAACCACGTCGGCCCCCTGCCTGATTTTGAAGTAACGAAGGTTAAGGGAGAGACCAATCCATGCAAGTTGAGGAAGTAGGGTTATGGCAACAGAATATGCATGGAGGAGGGAATGATGGCGTATACGCTGAGCACACGATATCCAATGCCGTGCTGCAAGAAATCGAACACTGATGGGGCCGATGGGGGAGAAAGCAGCATGGGAATAGAGAGAAATTGCGTCCTGGATGTCACGTAACTGCTGGAGGCACTCGAAGCGAGCTCTGAAGGTGTCAGCAAGGCTGATGAGGTAGCTGGGCCTGTTGGGATGACCACGAGGAGTAGTGTTAACAACGTTTCTGAGAGTCGAAATTGCATCCTCGAGATCTGTCAGCTCCCCGAGGTGCTGGAAACGAGTGAAAAAGGAATGGCCAAGGTTGTTAAGAATGCCAGGTTTATTAGGGTGGTCATCGGGAATTAGATCAACGGCATCCTTGGACGACAAAATTGCGCTCTCCAGATCACTCAACTCGCTAACGCGCCGGAAGCGAGTCAAGAGAGAGGTGCTGAGGTTGTTTAGATAAATAGACAGGTCGGGGTGACCATGTGGGGTAAGGTTAACAACATCCTTGAGAATCAAAATTGCGGCCTCGAGATTACTCGGTTCCCCAAGGTGCTCGAAACGAGCGAGTAAGGAGGTGCCAAGGCTATGGAGACAGACTGGCTTCGCAGGGTGACCATAAGGGGTAAGGTCAACGGCATCTCTGAGAGTCGAAATCGCATCCTCGACATCAGGCACCTCCCCAAGGCACTCGAAACGAGTAAACAAGGAAACACCCAAGTTATTCAGATACTGTGGCTTGTCAGGGTGACCATCGGGGGTGACGTCAATGGCATCCCTGAACGATGACATCGCGGTCTCGAGATCGCTCAGCTCCCCAAAACGCTGGAAACGAGTGAGGTAAGACTTTCCCAGAATAATAAGGTGGCGAGGCTGGTTGTGGTGACCACGAGGGGTGAGGTGAACGGCATTGCTAAGAGTTGAGATTGTGTCTTGCAGATCAGTGAGCTCCCCGAGGCGCTCGAAGCGAGCACCGAAGCAGCTGCCGAGATTGTGAAGACGGCCAAGCTCATCAGGGTGACCATGAGGGGTGAGGTCAACAACACCTCTGAGAGTTGAGATTGCTTCCCGGAGATCATTCAGTTCCCCGAGGTGCTCAAAACGGGCTTTGAGGAAAGCGCCGAGGTTGCTAAGACAGACGACCTTATGAGGGTGACCACAAGGAGAGAGGTCAACGGCATCCCTGACAGTTGAAATTGCATCCTCGAGATCTGTCACCTCCCCAAGGCGCTCGAAGCGAATGAAAAAGGAACTACCAAGATTGTTAAGACGGCGAGGCTTCTCGGGGTGGACACGAGTGGTGAATTGAACAGCATCCCTAAATGTTGAAATTGCGTCCTCGAGATCACTAAGTTCCCCGAGTCGCTGGAAACGAGTGACGACGGAAGTGCCGAGGTTGTTGAGATACCCGGGCTTCGCAGGGTGACCATTGGGGGTAAGATCAACAGCTTCACTGAGAGTCGAAATTGCATCCCCCAGATCGCTCAACTCCCCGAGGTGCTTGAAACGACTGTTGAAAGAGTTGCCCAGATTGATAACCCGACCGGGTTTGTCGGGATGATCGTGAGGGGTGAGGTCAACGGCAATCTTCAGAGTCGAAATTGCGTCCTCGAGATCTGTCAGCTCCCCGAGGCGCTCAAAACGCATGTTGAAGGAGGAGCCGAGGCTGTCAAGATACATAGGTTTATCAGGGTGGCCATCAGGAGTGAGGCCAACAGCATCCCTGTGCTTCGAAATTGCTTCCTGAATGTCACTTAGCTCCCCAAGGCGGTTGAAACGAGCGAAGAAGGAGATTCCGAGGCCGTTCAAAGCAGCGGGCTGGTAAGGGTGACCATGAGGGGAGAGATCAACAGCGTCCCTGAACACTAACATTGCCGTCTCGAGATCGCTCAGCTCTCCGAGGTGCTGGAAACGAATGAAAAGGGAGCTGCCGAGGTTGGTCAGGTACCCAGGCTTCGTAGGGTCACCACAAGGGGTGAGGTCAACAGTTTTCCTGAGAATTAAGATTGCTTCCTCAAGATCACTCAGCTCCCCGAGGCGCTCGAAACGAGCTCTGAGGCAGGAGCCGAGGTTGTGAAGTCGGCAGGGTTTGTCAGGGTGACCGTCAGTGGTGAGGTCAATGGCTTTGGTAACAGCCGAGATCGCTTCCTCGAGATCAGCGAGCTCCCCGAGACGCTGAAAACGAACCTTGAGGGAATTGCCAAGGTTGTTAAAATAGCTAGGCTGGTCGGAGTGACCGTCAGGGATGAGGTCAACCGCATCCCTGAGGATCGAAATTGCGACCTCGAGATCGCTCAGCTCCCCAAGGCGGTCGCAACGAGCTTTGAGGCAGGTACCGAGGTTGTGAAGACAGAGGGGCTTGCCAGGGTGACCATCAGGGGTGAGATCAATGGCTTTCCTGAGAGTCGAAATTGCATCCTCGAGATCTGCCAGCTCTCCGCCATGCTGAAAACGAATCTTGAGGGAATTTCCAAGGTTATTGAGCGAGCTGGGTTGGTCAGGGTGACCTTCGGGGATGAGGTCAAGGGCATGTCTGAGAGTCGAAATTGCGTCCTCAAGATCACTCGGCTCCCCAAGGCGATGGAAACGGGCGAGGAAGGAGCTACCAAGGTTGTTAAGGCGCTTGGGCTTTTCAGGGCGACCATGAGGGGTGAGATCAACAGCATCCCTAAACGTTGAAATCGAGTCCTCAAGATCAACCAGCTTCCCAAGGCGTTTGAAACGAATGACAAGGGAAATTGCAAGGTTGTTGAGACGTGGGGCCTTGTCAGGGTGATCTTGAGGGGTAAGGTCAACAGCATCCTTGTGCCTTGAGATTGCATCCTCGAGATCACTCAGCTCGCCAAGGCGCTCAAAGCGAGTGCTCAAGGAATTGCCTAGATTGGTGAGACAGCCGGGCTTGAGAGGGTGACAACGAGGAAGGAGGTCAACGGCATCCCGGAGAGTCGAAATTGCATCCTCGAGATCAGTCAACTCCCCGAGGCACTGGAAACGAGTGAGGAATAAGGTGCCAAGGCTGTCAAGACCAGCAGGATCATGAGGGGAGAGCTGAATGGCATCCTTGAGAGTCAAAATTGCAACCTCGAGATCGTTCAGCTCCCCGAGGCGGTCGAACCGAAGTCTGAGTGCATTTCCGAGGTTGACAAGACCGGCGGGCTTGTCAGGATGACTGTGAGGAGACACGTCAAGGGCATTCCTGAGAGTCGAAATTGCGTCCTCGAGATCAGCCAGCGTCCCGAGGCGACGGAAACGATCTTTGAAGCAAATCCCGAGACTGACAAGACATTTGGCTTTGCGAGGGTGCCCATGAGGAGTGAGGTCTATGGCATCCCTGAGTAACGACATTGCGTCCTCGAGATCATTTAGCTCCTCGAAGCGCTGAAAACGAATCAACAAGCAGGTGCCGAGGTTGTTGAGACGGCCAGGCTTGAGATGGTGACTATGAGGGGTGAGGTTAACAGCATCCTTGAGCGTTGAAACCGCGTCCTGGAGGTCGCTCGGCTCCCCGAGGCGCTCAAAACGGATTCTAAAAGTGTTGCCTAGGTTGTTGAGACAGGCGGTCTTGTGAGCGTGTTCGTGAGGGCAGAGGTCAACTGCATTTCTGAGAGATGAAATTGCTTCATCAAGATCAGTCAGCTGCCTAAGACGCTCGAAACGAGCTTTGAAGCAGTTGGCAAGGTTGTTCAGACACGCAGACTTATCATGGTGACCAGGAGGGGAGAGGTCAACGGCATCCCTGAGGGTCGAAATTGCGTCCTCGAGATCACGCAGCTCCCCGAGGCGCTTGAAACGAGTGCTGAAAGAGCTGCCGAGGCTCTTAAGCCAACCGGGTTTGTCAGGATGATCATGAGGCGTGAGTTGAACAACATTTCTAAGAGTCGAGATTGCGTCCTCGAGATCAGTGAGCTCCCCGAGGCGGTTGAAACGAGTCATGAAGGAGGCACCGAGACTATTGAGATACCCGGGCTTTTCAGGGTGACCACGAGGTGTGAGGTCAATAGCCCTGTACTTCGAAATTGCGTCCTCCAGATCATTCAGCCCCCCGAGGCAATCGAATCGATACGATAATGCCATAGCGAGATTCGCTAGTCTCGCGCAGTGCCGCTCATCCCGAACCGAAGTAGTCCTAACCAGTTCCTCCAGGATCGCGATTGCCTGTTGCAGCACAGCTAGATCCCCGGACTGTTTGAAGTGGTCCAATAACTGGGCACTTAAGGTCCACGGGTCCGTCTCCGTGATGCGTGAAGCTGGAACCCGCTCCCTGGATAATCTGCTATCCGCCTGAACAGGGTCCACTCTACGTCCGGCGTGTAGCATGAGAGTCGCAGCTCGTCTTTCGTGACTATCCGTAGAACCGAGCTCTAATACTTCATACAGCAATGTCATAGCTCGTACTAGCGCGATTTCATCCCTCCCCTTTTCGAATTGCGCGAAATGCACCGCGGCTAGTTGGATCAAAGTAGGAGGGCGATCAAAATGGCCGACAGGACGTGCAGCAAGTGCATTGCGATACAAGCTAAGAGAGACATCAAGGGAGGTATCTCTGTTGTCAACTCGAGCGAGGATGAGTTTCGCCATCGCAAGGTTTGACTGGGCCACCGCACGACAAGGATGTTCCGGAGGACAAATATTGAGCGCGTGCTCAAATTGTTCGATCGAGCTCTCTAGATCCCGATTTCCTCCGTGTTTGCGGTAACGCGAGAGAGCGCTATGGCCTTTGTTTGTTGCTTCTTCTAGCTCGCCTCGGGATTCTATTGCTGCCTATGGACATACTTGTAAACGAGGAGGAGCTGACACAAGTCACCTACTTACGCAGTGTGGGACAAGTACCCTCGATGTTGATAAGTCACTGCTCTCACAATTCCGCCGTTTTACAGTTACCAAAATGGATGAACACGGGGATACAATGTCCCCTATCTCTGGGAAGAAGGTAAATGCTGCCAAGTCATGAGTGTCGAGAATCTTGTACAAAACTCGTCCACTCACGAACGACTTTTGCATTGCAGTCAGAAAGCTGCTCCACGGTAATTGTTAAGTTTCGCAGCTGTTCCCCCGTACCCAATGTCGGTCGAAATTCGAAGGATGCGTAGACCTCAAGACAAACCCTTGCTGAAAGATCTGGTGGTCTGCGAAGTCTGTCAGGGCTAACACCGGTCGGAGAAGTCGGAGGCTCTCACATTGGGATCGACCCATCCCATTCGACGACGTCATCATTCATTGACGAAGACTTATTCTCGGTTCTCCATTCAAGTCCACTGTGATGTACCACGGCGTAAAAGCCGACCGGGAGTCGTCGCAAGCCAAGAGCGATGTCTGTTACCCGGATACCTACCTTGTCATTAGCAACCATTGTAGATTGTCTAAGGAAGGCTCTCGTACTCGTAATAACCATTTCCTCGTTCCCGTCCATGTGTATTGCAGATTCTGAAGAGGAGGTTGCATGCCATGGCTGGTCTCCAGGTCCAGTTATTCCCCCGTTTGCTTCCGCCTGTTCCAAATATTTGTCCAAGATTCCGGGCGCTTGTGCGTCTGGCTGCGGGATATGTCAGTTGAGAAAGCAGGAACAACTTGAAACCCAGTGGTGAAGAAAACCTACGACACCGTCCTGAGACGCTTCCAAGTCTGCCAACTGTCGTTGTCGTTGCCTTTGCATGACGCTGAAGGGACAGCCCATTATTGAGAGTGGAAAACGGAAACCGTTGCAACGCGGACTCGCGGAGCATGCCTCCAACTTCTTGAATCACACTACGGTCCACAATCACAGTGCCAATACAATGTACATACATAAAACCTGAGCCTGCCACTATATTTCAAAGCGCAACCACTGCCAACTGGCGCAATTTGGACTGTCATGCATGTCAACCGGGAACTTTTTGTCCCCTCAGGTTAGATGGACCATCACCGAGCGATGTAGAGTCTAGATCACACCCTGGTCGCTCCCCGGCCTGTCCACCAGCCAAGATGATGTTCCAATGTTTAACATGGTGCAACTCACTGCGCTCGCCGACGTTGTCGTTCGGGCCACCTCGCCTCCGCGCTAGGACACACAGACACTTGCATTGGTCCATCACCAGCTGAAACAGAAGTGCTCGCGCGGCAAGTCAAAACTTTGCCGGTTGTTCAAGAACTTGCAGCAGTCGATGGAATCCCTGGAAGCAAGAGTGAAGGTCGACGCCGCGCGCAAGATCGATCTCCAGTCAGGTCTGGCGGCTTTTCCAGACATGTTTGCTATGGTCAACATGGTATCTGTGCCAGTCAGGCTGCAGAGATTTCTAGCCAGGTATGGGATCATTCGTTTGATGCTACCATAATGTGACGTCCGCTTGAAAATAGTCAAACTGTGCCCTCTGCCTTCTGTTGTTGCACGAAGCTCAACATGCGTTACAGGTTATCAAGTGATTCATTAGCCACGCTTTCCAGCCATGGTGCGTGTCGCGTTGTCTTGATTACTGGCTTGCCCAGTCTGACACTACGTGACATAGTGAAAGTTAAAGAAACGACGGTCAAGAACTTCGAGTTTACCAGGGAGCCCTCTACCACTGCACATACAAATATCGCTTGGTCTGGCGTTGGCCCATGATACCCATGCCCATGTGCCCCATAGCAAGACACCCACACGCGCGATATCCATGGAAAGCCCGATGCTACCCGTGCGCGGCAGTGGTAAGGAAAAAGAACAAGCAGTGCAAAAGCTCGACGATGCCAACACACGTTCCAGCCCGGTGCCGGACGGCCGGGACGTCAGCGATGAGGCCCCTGGCGAGTCCAAGGATGGCCCAGCCTAGCGCTAGATTACCTTCAAAGACCTCCGCGCTGCCGAATCGTCGCAGTTCGATGCTACCGACACCGCGGATATCACAACTCTTCGTTTTGCTCAGTATGGTGTTGTCGATGGAAGTTCACCCAACGGTACGCCTCTTGATCATGCTGTCATGACCGATGCTCATCGATTTCGAGCGTAGAGTCACAGCCAGTGCTGGAGCGGTCTACAGCGAAAATGACGTATTAGGGAGAGATACCCTTACTTGCAACAGCGCATATACTTACGATACAACAGGGGCCGAGTTCAACCTCTTGTCTCCCTTCTCCGTCATCATTCCAGATACCTAAAATCCGTTCCCGGCCAAGATCGTAGCATCGAACACCCGTGTCCAGCGGGGAAGGGAGTATAATCGCAACTACCAAAGACGGACACTCAGGTATCAATCTCCTGTCTCCACACAGCCTTGATCGCGACATTCACCCCGCGGTAGATTTTTCATCGTCAACGATGGTTCACCCATCGATTCCTCCATCTCTCACGGAACAAACGGTGCCAAACGTAGGCAAAGGAGAGCACAAGCCATCATTGACCGGGTAAGCCTCGATGAATCCGAGTTGCTCACGTCGATCCACAGGCGAGCTACTTGAACGATCATGTGGCTACTTGCGTGCATGGTCTCTAATTACTCTACTCTTAAAGACAAAACCAGCTTAGGTTGACTCGTACGGTGCATAGCTGGGATGCGATCCTCAAGGATTATTTGGAAAAGATCGGTGCCATCGAGTGGTTGTGACTTGCTTGCGTCGTGTCTCTGACAACAGCATAAGTTTGTGCAGAACCTCTTCTTGTATGTGCTGGTCTGACCCATCAAAGTCTCGTGTCGCTACCATGTACGTGATATGTCGTCGCAATGAGAACTTGTCAAAGTCGTCATGAATCTACGGATTGAAAGCATGCATGATGACCCATGGCAGGGTCTCAGTGCATAGAGTACATTTCAAAATTTGGACAAAGCCCATATCGCGCGTTGCAAAAACACAAACGATCCATTGATATCCTACGATTCATGAGGACACGGGTGATTCAAGTTGTTATTTAACCGGCTCGTAAAACAAGTAGATTCGGGCTCGACTGGACCACTAAACAACTCCGTCAACTCTCGCTCGTGGTGGTGGTCTAAAGGGGGGTTGTTCGATTGGCTGGCACAAGTGCTGTTCGAGAAAATATAGCGTGAGTGCAAGAAGAGCCTACACAACGGGTAACCTTTTCACGTTGAACTGTCCGGCATGGTCCAAGCCGCTTTCTTGGCACTGCTCCCAGCACTTGTATCCATATCTAGAATTGCAATTCGGTTTGCGAGGATCGTAACGTGTGCCGTGCATTTGGGTGCCGGGAAGGCTCACCTACAATCCTTCTCTATGCGCTCGCCAGCTTCAAGAACCCAAGGGTGGAGTCAATGTTCGAGCAACTCAGCATCTTTTGAACATGCGTACCTTTCTTCTTTTGCCAAAGTTGCCATCGCCATATGGTATCCTTGAAAAAGGTACCCCAACACTTGCCGCAGATCCAGTCTTGCTTGGACCACTGTGCATATTCATCCTGTCTGCAAGTAAACATTTCATGGAGGAGTTGCGACCAATCACCGCTCAACGCCTGTACGAGTGGTTCCTCTTCGACAAGGTTAAAGGATAGATTTCCTGGCACAAAACCATGGCGATTCAACCGTCCTTTAAGGTGTTCCCAGTCTGAAGACCTCTTCAGCATCCTTACTCTGCGCAACAGGATACCTACTCTTTTCGTTGTATAAATTGGGGAGCAATCGCATCCGAGATATAAGACTTCCAGTGCCATCACCACCACAGTGTCGGCCTAATCAGATAAGTTAGAATGGGATATAATGGAGGAAGCCATGGTCATACACTTGTCGTGCTCGTCGTGGATGTTATCAAGAATGAACCCAACAAAACCATAGCTAATTGGCACAGTAACTTGGCGTTCTTGCGCGATCTCGGAAAGAGCTTTTTCTATAAACTCTGTGTATGGGCTAGCGTCAATATACTCCGACGGAAGATGGGTAATCGTCGCATCTTCATAGCCGCGCAAAACGACGTGGGGACCTGCAAAGACAAGCACTTGGATGTGTTCATCTGGGTAGATACGATTGAATCGCGAAATCTGTGAGGAATGGTCTAATACCAACACAGCTTAAGTTCCGTCGGCCCCTTCAGACCATTTCGATCCGCAGTAACAACCCATTGGGCGATCCACGAGAGAAACCCAGTCAATCTGTCTATTTGGAAAAGTTCTTGCGTCGAGAATTGCTGCAGGAAGGATTTTTGGTCGTCCCAGCCCTTTCTAAGTTCCGAGTCGCGATCACGAACGTGTTCATCGGCAGAGCCGCCGGACTTTAAAGCCAATGGATGAGGTTTGAAAAGTACAGACATGAGCCAGATCCGATACATGGCCCGCTGAAACCGAAATGATTCCATGCGAGATAGTCTGCTCGTCCTGCTCGTCCTATCTTTTTCACTACAGAGAATCGACGTCTGGAAACGGGATTGATGGAACACGAGACATCCTCACCTCCAGCTGAACAAATCTTCCAGGGCAGTCATGACATTGGCCTTGCTCACGAGAAGGCGTTCTTCTTCACGGGAGGGCGTTTGATTTATCGCGTCGTTCTCGCTTTGAAGATCATTGACACTCTGCGGGGGATTTGCAGATGCCTGGTATCGGGCGAGTCGCAATGCCTGAGGCAGCACGGGGCCTACGAGATCATACAGGGAGCTCATCGTGGATGGTTATCAGGTTAGTAGATAAGCATGGCGGGTACGAGGGCAAAGCCTCCCCGTTTGATGCCCGATTTATCCACGTGCTTCCAGCATCGCTGATTGACCTTTTCAACAAACGGAAAACATGATTAGTAACAGGCTAACAGCATGTTCGTTTTCGCGGTGATAGACACACATCGTCCGAGACTTGCACATGGCACCAAGAGCGCCGAAGATTTTACAGGAGGATTCCAAACGATACTTCCCAATACCCGAACCTAAGGGGTCACTGAAATGGGATGCACACAAGCTCATGGCGCCCGGAAAAAAGGATGCCGTCAAACAGCATCGGTAATAACAAACTTGGGACGGTCTGGTTGAATGTCGTGGTCCTGTGTGTAGACGAGTGGTGTCGGTGTTTGAAATCGTTTGCAATGCATTTGAGACTAGGGGTCGGCTTCGCCTCCAGATACCTTGCTGGAATGGGAGTGTTGTTTTGTGAGCATGTCTCGCGACGCCGGTGACTGCACCAAAAATTCATGCTCATCTCTTACTGCGATCCGGAAATGCCCGCGATTCATTATATTTCCATTCTCATTCACCTGTGAACCCCAAAGTGCTAAGAAGTAGTACGACCAGAATCCGGAAAAGCCCGAGATTCGAATTATTTCCTTTCTCTTTCATTTGTATGTCCTTGTTTTGAATCTGCAGACGAGTTCACAATGCATAACCACCTCGCTTTCAGCAAGGTAATAGAAGAGATCCTGTGACTGTCGTCGGCTGAGCGCTGATCTCGCACGTCTGGCCAGAACATGTCACGCACATGAAGTGTATCGAATGGAGTACTACATAGCGTGGTGCGGTAGCCACGTCAGCAAGTACTTAGGCTTCAACTTCGACAATATGTTGATTCGTAGATAACGCGGCGGGTAATAGTACGAGGGCAAAAAGCTCGCTGTTTGATGCAATGCTCGATTTGGCCACGGTGTGGTCCACTTTGGCCGATTGCATTGTCGTTTGAGACTTGAAGTGATCAAGATCGATTGGGAGATAGATGTCATGCACATAAGACATGACTTGTATTCAACCCTGCCGATTAGCTACGCAAGTTACTATAAAACGTATGGATAATGATAATGACGGTATTCTGTCACAGGGCCTTGGGAACTTGCGAGGCTGGAACTTGTTGGTGCATTCAGAATGTCAGCAACACGCTGTAGATGGGTACAGGAAAGAAATCTGCAACAAGTGACCTCTTAAGCCCATGAAAGAACTCATTCAGAACACTGACCCTACCGAATCAATCGACGACGCACCATCGTTCTTGTACCTCCACGCGCACTACAAGGTAATCTAGGAAGTGATTGAAGTAGATATTGGTCACGTGACCATCTCGTATCTCGGCGTTCAAACACGATTCCGATGTGAGGAGTGGAGTGAGGCACTGTCTCACTGATAATTACAGTGTGGCAGGCATCGGCTCCGATATTCTGCTGCGCAGGGTGGGCTACACTTGGGGTAAGTCTCTGTTGGTATCGTTTCCGTTACGGCATTGCGGATGGCTGTGGCTGATGCGGGAAATCCGCATTTCGTAGCGTCTCGCGAGGAATCGGCCTCGAGATAACCCGACCACTGCTCGATCCCCCTGATATACTGTATCGTGTCGTTCACCTTCTGCCGCGACAGATTTGGAAAGCTTGACATCTTCTAGCCCGGGTATACCGCACGTCCTCAAGCTCGACATGACAGACCAAGAGTGTGTCCAGGCTGGCGCGGCGGAGGTGCTCCGAATCCTGGACGGACGGGGTCTCGACTATGTGATCAACACTGCTGCTGTGGTTGGGTTGGTAGTTTGATGCGGGGATGATGTATTTGCCGATCTGAATCATGATTCCACTGGTAGAATCTCGCGCCGGACACTGCGTTTACGTTTGATCTTCAACATTTGGCAACGTCGATCATGCCCAACGTGATTGCTGGCGATCGAGCGAAGCGATCGCAAGGTCATCGTAAACATGACGAGCACGCTGGCAAGCATTGGACGGGATCGTGGACCCGGGTCGACAAGTTACAGTATCAGCAAGATGGCGTTGAACATGATGGTGAGTGGTGCATATTGAATTGCTGGCGTGCTTTGACGGACTCGGATGGCTTGATGGATAGACGTATAAAGAAGCAAAAAAAACGACAGGATTTCGCAGCCTTGTTAATCGATCCCAGATGGGTGAAGACACAGATGGGTGGGCCTGGGGTGACAATGGAGCCTAGGATGAGCGTCAAGAAGATGCTGAACGCCATTACGAAGGTAACGGCGGTGGACACTGAGAAGTCCTACAATAACCAGGGAAAAGAGCTTCCCTGGTGATAGCGCGGGGCGGAGGTGTTCAGGCGCTGTTGATGGTCCCCGATCAAAGAGGCAGATACAGTCGGCGCTCTCCTTGTTGTGTTTTATAAGAATCTTTATATAGCAGAGAATGGCAACCTATTGTGCCATGCCGGGGGGAAACACAATGATTAGCGCCGGTAGCCTGGGAGCGTGGTTTTGATGGTGCACGTGTTCTCCAATGGGGCTGTGAACTTATGTCGCCAACTCTTTAGTTGTCCGAGTCCGTGACAGAGATGGGCATGTGAGCGACTTGGACGGGGATACTGCGATCGCGAGTTTGGGTGATTGACATGGCGTAGCGGGGTGGGCTGCGGTGCTGGTCCGTAGGCACGAATTCGAAGGAGGCCACCTGAAGAAAAAATAAAATAAGTCAGGCAGTCGAAGAGAGGGTAAAATAGCGCTAACGGAGATCCGCCATGGGAGGGTGGCGGCGCCTGACAAGCCTGATTTACCCAGCTCGGCGCTGAGAGGGCTCAGGGCACTGCCTTGGAGGAGGTTCTTAGTCAACGATGGTAGAGCGGGCGCGGGGAACGACCACGACGATGGCGGCGTTCTACCCAGGGCCAGTCGCGACGGTGTTGGGACAAGTTCCAGAAGAAAACGGGGTAGAGATGGGCCCAGTACAAGGGGGGTTCGAGTTTGACATGCCTATTAGCTCGGCTGCTCAGGCTGGTGCTGCTCCTACCCAGCCACAGCCAGTCTCTCCTCCTCCTTCATCGTCCTCGCCGTCACCGCCAGCGACAACAATAACGACAACGACGACCAGCACAACAACAACAACAACAACCCTTTCCCCATCTCCCTCCGCGTTGGCGGCGACGGTCATCCCACGCCCCCTCCCCACTCCAAGGGCTCAGTCTGTCCACAGACCTCGCCCCATCTCAATGCCCCCGCAGGCCTACAGCACGTCGCCACAAACAAGCTCTTCGGATCGCGACAGACAACCCATGTCCGACCAGAAACACCGCCAACACAGAGATGGTTCAACCTCGAAACAGTCCCGCAGCACAAATAAAGTCCTCGGCGACTATACCCTCACCAAGACCCTCGGCGCAGGTAGCATGGGAAAGGTCAAGCTCGCGACACACAATGTCACCGACGAAAAGGTCCGTCGTCGTCGTAACTCCTTTCTGGCGCGTCCGTCTCACTTTTCCCCCAACAGCTCGCTATAAAGATTCTTCCCCGCGTTCACCCCTCCACATCGCTCCCAAACGGTTCAAACGCTTCTCCAGAGGCTATCGCAAAGCAGGCCTCCAAGGATGCCTCAAAGGAGATCAGAACCATCCGCGAGGCCGCCCTGTCCATGCTTCTCCACCATCCCTATATCTGCGGCATGCGCGAAATGATCATCCATCAACATCATTATTACATGGTCTTCGAGTACGTGAGTGGCGGTCAGATGCTCGACTACATCATCAGCCACGGTCGACTGCGCGAACGTGTTGCACGCAAGTTTGCTCGTCAAATTGGCAGTGCACTAGACTATTGTCACCGCAATAATGTGGTTCATCGTGGTACGTCCCATCAGTCATCTCTTCACGTGCCTCGTATTCACTCACCCCACTCCAAGATCTAAAAATCGAGAACATACTTATATCAGAAACCGGAAATATCAAGATCATCGATTTCGGTCTCTCAAATTTATATGACCCCGCCGAACGTCTTTCCACTTTCTGCGGCTCCTTATACTTTGCAGCCCCCGAATTATTGAACGCAAAAGTTTATACTGGTCCCGAGGTCGATGTGTGGAGTTTCGGCGTCGTCCTCTATGTCCTCGTCTGCGGCAAGGTTCCCTTTGACGATCAAAGTATGCCAGCGTTGCACGCAAAGATTAAGCGCGGATTCGTCGAGTATCCAGTCTGGCTGAGCGCTGGTGCGTCACCTATCTCCTTGTAACATTAGTCTTTGCTAATCTCGTGGGCAGAATGCAAACACTTGTTATCGCGGATGCTCGTCACTAACCCTGCGCTACGCGCTTCGTTGGCCGAAGTACTTGAGCACCCATGGATGGTTCGTGGATTTGGCGGACCTCCCGATTCTCACCTCCTCCATCGGGAACCCCTTCGCGTCGACGAACTCGATCGGCCGGTCATCCGAGGCATGAAGGGGTTTGAGTTTGGTTCCGAGGAGGAGATTGAGCGCAAGCTAGTCGCAGTCCTCGAGTCTGAAGCCTATATTCGCGCCGTCGCCGCTTGGGACAGAAAGCGAGGTCGAAACGGCGGTCGCTGGGGCGAATCCTTCTCCAACTCCTCTCTCGCCATCTCCTTTGATGGCTCCTCGACCAACATCCACAAGGATAGCTTAACCCCGTCCAAGAAATCTAAACGTTTCTCTGGGTTCGACTTTTACCGTCGGAAGTTGTTCTCGCCCGTCTCTTCACCACCAACGACCCCGTCCCATTCCCCACCCAATTCCCAATCGCACCTCTCAATCACTGATGCCGGTCGGGAGCCTTTGGATCCTACGAGTGGGTTCCATCCACTCATTTCCATGTATTACCTCGCTCGGGAGAAGCTCGAGCGCGAACGCGTGTATGGTCCCGGTCACTTTGCCAGTTCTCAGATATCCATCCAATCCGGTGCCATTCCCAACGCTCCCGCCGTCGACGCGGCCGGCATTTCAAACGCGTATGGCGTCAAGACGCCATCTCAGACCACCAAGCAACTTTCACTGGCTACGCCAACCTCCGCCAGGGCCGACTACAGTATGCCTCTTCCCCGTTTGCCAGCACCAGAAACATCACACTACTCTGGCATGTCTTACGATGCAGCACCCGCCACGGCGTCGCCTACGACTGGGACGTTCCAGGGACAACCAAGGGCGCGCGATGTTGGACTACCGCCACCACCACCAACAACAACGAAACGGGTCGACCTTTCTGCCGTTCCAACAACGCCGACCACCGGCACTGCCTTGCCTCGTGCACCACCCGCGTCGACACACCGTCGCAGTCACAGCCTTAGCCAACGTCCGACGGTGCTGCGTGGTTTGGGTGGAGTGTTTGGGGGGGCTGAAAAACTTGTCGACGAACAGGCAGAGGACATGCAAGTTCCGCATACGGCTGGTCCCGAGTTTGGTGCGTTTGCGATGGCCAAGGAGAAGGTTGCTGGCGAGGACGAAAAGGTTGTGCATGATGGGCCGCTCTCGGCGGGTGCGACGCTGGTCAAGCGGTTTGGGACATTGTTGGGCGGCGTCACACGCGGAGACGATGGGAAGCGGGGACATGGAAGCATTGGGAAGCGGACAACGATCGTGGGGGGTGTGTCACTCAAAGCTGCGACGGACACGGAGACGGAGAAGCGGTCGAATGCGGTCGACGTGTTTAACGAGAAGAGTGGTACAGAGCCGGAGAGTCGGCGGCAGAGCGCATTTTCGCCGCCACCACTATCTGCGAGTCAGAGTCAGCCGTTATCACATACGCATCGGCGTGCGGCGACAATTTTGGATGCCCAGGGCCGGGCGATACGTCATGAGCGACGAAGTAGTACGGGTGGTACGTTGCTCCCGAGTGTTGGTGGGTCGATGGGCCGGCATCGACGACCGTCGACAGGATACGCCAGTAGTGGGCGACCAATGCCGGTCAGCCGATTCGGGCGTACCGAGGAAGTCGAGGAGAATGCGGAGCACGAGACATCTGATTCTCGGGACGAGAGCTTTAGGGATGCTTCCCACATGGACAAGGACTTTAAACCTGTCCATTTGAAAGGGCTATTTAGGTACGTGATCCGGATTCATTACATGTGGTGAGTGATGCTGAAACGACACGTCGAACAGCGTGTCCACGACATCGACGAAACCTCCTTCGGCTCTCAAGGCAGACCTCAGGAAGGTGCTCGATCGGATGCAGGTTCAATACCGCGAAATTAAGAGCGGGTTCGAGTGCATTCATATACCGTCTATAGATATCTCGTCCGTCCCTGAGAGTGCGCAGCCCCGTGCTAGCAACCATCGTCGGCGCGGATCGTCGGGTTCGAACGAGACTGGCAAAACCCCTCGCTCGTTGGTCAAGAAAGCATCCAAACTCTCGTTTGGTGTCAAGTCACGCGACCGGGAAAGCATCAAGGAGAAAGAACCCGAGCTGACCACGCCCGAAAAGGATCTTCCGAACCGACCTTCGGTGGGGACCGCACTGAGTGCGACGCCTAGTAGTGGATCGTCGTCGTTCTTCAACGTGTCGTCGACGGCGCATACGGTTCTTGCCGAGGGATCGCGGCATACGGAATTGAATGGGACGATGACCATGGTCGCGTCGCCTATGGATGACCCACATACCATTCGACCGCATTCGCCGACCAAGAGCAAGGTCTTGCCCCCAATACCCAGAGATTTTGGGGCAACGATTCAGATGCAGGCGCCTCTACTACCACCACAAACGCCTCGACCGATGCTGACACCGTTCCCTACGGGTGAAGTGGACCGCGAGATATTTGAAATGATGGGTGCGAATTCGCTCTCGGTCCGCTTTGAAATTAATATCATTAAGGTGGGTTTGTTTCACTTGGCGCAGTGGTAGTCGTGTGGATGCTGACGCCTTGCTTGGGACGTGTAGGTCCCATGGTTACCACTTCACGGGATTCAATTTCGGAGAGCGGGCGGGGATGGGTGGCAGTACCAGATGTTGGCGAGGAGGGTACTGACGGAGCTCAAGTTGTGATGTAGCATTTTCGTCTCGTTTGTTTTTCCTTTCTCTCGTTTTCTGGTCTTTTCTTCTTCTTCTTTCCCCTCGAATAACCCAACGCAATTGCACGACCCCAGGCGGCGATAATATGCTCTCCATCCGCAGATCTGTGACATATTCCTATTCCTTCTCGCTCGCTCGCTCTCTCCCTCTATTGTTTCCTATTCGGCTCAGACTTTTTTGTTCCATGACGTGTCCTATCGATTCCTGGTGACTGATTTAGGTAGAAGGCAATTTGTGTGGATTCAAGACAAGCGTGTGGTTGCGCTTTTTCCCCCCCGATTCTTCGGTATCATGATGACCTAGGCGTAATTCTTCACTCTTCATGTCCTCTTCCATGTTGGTTTTTTTCTCGTATCGAAGGGTATTTATATATCATGAAGAATTTGGAGACTCTGGCTGGAATCCTTTTGATTCGAATCGAGTCTGGATGATGGTTTCTTTAGGGGAGAGTCGAAGAGTTTAGATCTGGATTCGGAACCACGCTACTAGTATATCGTACTAGATACTCATAGAATGTCAGACTTCAAGTTGCCATGTTCAAGGAAGGCTGCTATGCAAGGCCCGTTACAACTAGGAGGCACCATGATCAACCTGCAATGTACGGACTCGAGGATGATCATAACTTGGTCCTCGACGTTTCTCACAAGCGAATAAAGGCAAGGTGCTACTCAACGAAACAACGGTTTGGAATTCCACAAAGTAGATACATGGTATACAGCGCGAATTCAAGGGAAAGTCAGCACCACAGTTGTCATAAATACGTTGCATTTCTGCACCGATTCTTTTTTTTTTCCGAACAGCACGACATATACAAATATTCTCCTAGCAGCAGCGTACATCGTTTGAAAGAACAAGACGGCTGAAAAGGTGCATTAACAAAGAACGAGATGGTTGGGAGTGGAGCGTACAGTCGACACAAGACGTTTCGGGTTCCAAGCGTTCCTTCACCGGATTCACTTTGATGGTCACGGCGAGACCATGACAATGACCGCGTGGTGTCTACAGCATGGATCCAATCTATCACCATGCAGTGCCAGCGTATTCAATAAGCGACGCGGTCTTTCTCTCAGTGGAGTTGAGGCTTGAAAGCTGCCAATCGCCGCTGCGTGAACGAATTCATAGCCTTGTTGCGAATATTACTGGCATGATGATTCTACACACAGTTATCCACCGGCTCTTGCATGCGTCCCGAGTCAGATTCGAATACATTATTCCCATTCCCACACCACTCCAGGCATGGAGGAAAAAGTTGAAGCGAGGTAGGACACAAGAAGGCGGCGATAGCGAGTACAGATTCAACAAATGAGTCGAGGACATTGATATACGACAGGTATGGCATGGTCAACCCGAGACTTGTCGGCGGTAGGAGGATGTCGGCTCGCGTATCGATGGCAAGTACAATCCGAGTCAATGGCGGGCATGCCTGTAGAAGTTGTATAAGTCCAGTCGGGGTGATTCCACTGTATTCCAGGCCCCATGCTTATTTATATGAGGCCATGCCGATGCCAATGTTAGCACTTTTCTGTCCATCAGGTTCATGTGAGGGAGGTTGCTGAATGCCATGCATGGCTACAAGTCTTGGAAGTCAAGGACAGGCCAGTCCCCTGGGACAAGCGTGCGCTCTCCAATGTACACCTCGGACAACATCCAATGCCAGATGTCTGAACGCCAGCCAAGAAAGAGATCCGGCTTGGAAGGACGAAAATCAATGTAGGCAGTAAGACGTGTGACGGCAGGAAATCGAGTTTGAGAGAGTAGATGCGATACTGTACCCAAAAAATCAGAATATAATTCCAATTGGTCCACGTCGGAGAAGACAAGGGGTGAGTTGGACGGAAAAATCTGGCCTAGCAGTGTGCTGTGGCTCAAACGAGAGGAGAGTCAAGGCAAGCATGCGAGACAGATGCGGAAGAGTGGTCCAGTCCAGGCAGAGCCCGCGGTCGACAATCCGGAGGTTTGCCACAGGTGGATGGGGTCGATGCCGCTCAGATCAGGCTCTGGGTCAACTTCCTTGCCGCGCTGGATCATCAAGGCATAGCAAACTCTTCGTTGTGCAAGTAAAGGTGAAGGGAAATGAGGGACGGGAAGGGTGTAGCCAATGAAGGTGCGTCTCGAGATGGATACTCAAAACAGAGATAGCGAACATTCGGAAAGAGTGGTTCGGTCGTGGGAGGTTTCGACAGGCTGATGACTGATACCAAACCGAGGTCATCGACGCCCAGTATACTTATAGATCGGATGCGACGCATATAGCTGCGAAGGATATCCCACTCGATCTCTGCGTAAGGGTCTGCGAAACGAATAGTTCTTTGTAGAATTGAAGGAGAAATATATTCAGTCTCAAACAAGTGTGACGAATACTTTGAACGGAACAATCTTACCCGTGGGTTTCCCTATATGATGCATCCGGAAGACACTGTGCAATGGGACCAAGCTGCCCAACTCTTCCTCGAGTACGTCGAGCGCTGGTTCTTTGCATGCGCGACGTGTTCCAGCTAGGACTGCAAGACGATTATGCCAATAGGACAGTGACCAAAGATATCGAGAAGGATTTCTTCTACCTCAAGCGCGTGATGGATCGTTGGGTACATCATCATCATGATAGAACGAGGCAGATGTTTTTCAAACACCGACTCTAGTCACTCTGACAGAAACACATCGCAGCAGCTCCGAGCAGCCGTTGACCAGTGTTTTATAAAATGATTTAGCTACGTTACCGAGCTTCCTCGATAATGCCCTGCTCTTATACGCACAGAACTACGACGTCCTCGACCGTCCAAAGTCACCTGGCCATACATAAAGTTAGCGGGGAATGCAGACTCTAATCGTAAGTTGCTTCTTTCCATTGTGTTTCCATCTTATCACGACCAGCCTTTATCTTTACCGTTGTCCACTGGCACACACGTCTGTAGTCGTTGGCTGTCGGTGAACCAAGCACATGGCTTTAGAGGCAGGGTTTGCAGATTTTAGCAGTCATTTCGGGGGCAGGCTGAAATTCATTTCCGTTTTGCGTATCCCATTTTCAATCTGCGCGTGGCTGTGGAGTGTTTGGTGTTGGCGAGCCGATGCTAACATACTTCGGTTTGACCCCACAGAGGATGTCGTTACCAGGACGGGCGTACATTCGTTCCGAGTCATCTTTGCTGACAGGCTAACTCGATTGAGTATAGACAACCTCTCAAGGTCCGACGGGTGAGTCATGTTTTCCGTGGTCACTGGGCGATAATGATAATCTGTCTTTCGCTAAGCCAGCGCTGTGCTATTAGACTGATCGAAGCGGGTGGAGTAACTGCCGAGCAGCGCGCTGCACGACGCCGCATGGTCCTCTGTATTCATTTCTGCTGTGCAAGCTCACGTCGGCGTATGGCGCTCAACGTCATATTCCTGTGCAGCGTACGCGGTTAGAGGATTCTCTGATTCGAACGATGCGTGGCAATACCAATAGCCGGGAGCGATTGGAGTATAAAATTGTGCAATAATCGTGTACTTTCAAATTTCCCCCTATTGCGAGTAGGCATGAGAGCGCGCTACACGATCGTGCTCCTCGGAACGCTTGCGAGCTTGCTCCGGACCTCGCGAGCTAGCCGTGTCATGTCACGCTCGGGCTGTCTCTGCACCTACGACCAGCCCTGTTATCCCTCCGCTGCCGCCTTCTCCCAACTCGAATCACAACTCTCGCAACCACTCATCTACCCTCGGCCCACCGCCTCCCCATGCTACCCTCCCTCGCACCCATCCGGGAACTGCACCGACGTCATCACGAACTTCAACGATGGCAACTGGCGAGCATCCCGCCCCGGTTCGTTGGAGATGGCCAATTTCGAGACGTACATGTTCCCAAACGGAACGATCGATGCGTGTTTCTTGAATACGACGATCACGGGGATGTGTGGCCAGGGCAGTGTGCCTGTCATTGGCGTGGATGCGCGTTCGGTGGCGGATATACAAGCAGCGATTATGTTCGCGGTCGAGCATAACCTGAAACTAGTCGTCAAGAACACGGGGTAAGTTCGCCCTACGCGAATGCGAGCGAGTCATGTCTGACGACCATCGGGATGTAGTCATGATTTCATCGGACGGAGTACTGCCCGGGGTGCGTTTGTGGTGTGGACGCACAACATGAAGAATATCACGTACGATGCCGCGTTTGTGCCGCAGGGTGTATCAGGGGACGAAACGTATGAAGGTTGGTCGGTCGATTTGATCGTATTTCGTTCGCTGATGCACGTGTTTCCTCGGAAAGCCATTACATTTGATGCTGGGGTGCAATGGCGCGAGGCGTATCTCGCCGCAAACGAACACGGACGTATGATGGTTGGCGGGGCCTCCGCCGGGGCTTCTGTCGGTGCTGCTGGTGGATGGTTGGCTGGTGGTGGACATTCTGTCCTGCTGTCGCCTAGCTATGGTCTTGGTAAAGTTGTCTTCGACGACCCCGCTGATTGCCGAACTAACCCTCCCATGAAGGCGTCGACAATGCTTTGGAAATCTCTGTTGTTCTTTCCACTGGTGAATACTTGATCACGAACGAGTATCAAAATTTGGATCTCTTCTGGGCCTTGCGTGGCGGCGGCGGGAGTACGTATGGGATCGTGACGTCGGTCACCTACTGCACGTACCCCGCAGTTCCATTCAAGGTGTGGTCGTACCAGGCAAATGCGACTAATTCCTCTGTACTTCCAGAGCTATTCGAGGGGCTTTTACGGTACCAAACCCAGTTCACGGATGAGGGCTTGGGTGGATACGGCGGAATAACCAACCAAGGGATTACTTTCCTCTATTTTGGGCCGAATATGACGAACGAGACGCTTACGAGGACGACGCAGCCGTGGCTCGACTTTGTGCAGTCCTTGGCGCCGTATGGGGTCGTGTCTTCGAGCGAAACGTACGATGTCACCTGGACTTATGTGATTGATCAATTCGTGTACAGTAATGGATCGGGTGGAGGAGGATATGTACTAGTGACGTCCCGCATGCTCTCACGGGACACGCTTGCGAATCATACAAGCCAAATCGCGCAGGCGCTCATGAGCTGTAGCGCTGGTTTCAAGTACGTCTCTCCTTTTTCTTATCGTCCTTGTCCGGGATGGTTGACGATGATACACGCAGCACTGTTGCGGGCGGCAGAGTGAGCCAATTTGGGGCTGATTCTGCTGGATTGAATCCTGCGTGGCGCAAAGCGGTCATCGAGGCGGTGTGTGCTGCTTCTTGGGACGAAAATACGCCGTCCTCGGGGATTCGGGATACGATTCAGCAATTCCGTGGATGGATCCAGGCGATACATGATGCGGCGCCTAATGACTGTGCTTACTTGAACGAGGTGCGTCGTCGGACTGAGACTAAGAGCGTGGTTTCACTGACATCACCGTTGCGGATAGGCGTCTCCGTTCGAGATCGATTGGCAGAAGGCGTTTTTTGGTGCACATTATCCAAGGTTGAAGAGTATCAAGGACAAGTATGATCCTTATCGATTGTTCGTCGTTAGGGAGGGGGTCGGGTCTGAGGAGTGGAACGAAGACTTGACGTGCCGATCCTGATGGATCCTGAAGGACATTGTACTTGTCGTTCATGCTTACTTTCATTTATCAAAACATTGCGATTGTTAGAGATTGTCGTGGTGGCGTTTACTAACGGAGGCGAGGCGTTATCGGTGGCGAGCTCGAAATGGCTGTCCCTGGTTCCTGTATAGCTTCGGCCCCTCAGGCAAAGTTGAAACGTTGATGAACGTGGAGCTCTGTCATGAATGATACACGTTGCGTCCTCGAGGCTTGATTGCGTTGTGGCTGTGACACTCATGGTGAGATCAATGAGTAGACCTTCCTCTTTTAGCGATATGTACTTTGACTCCCTCGTGCTCATAGACGTCCTACATAAGCTCGTGGACCATTGACGCTTTGCTATCACCACCCAGGGGCCAGGTGTGTGAACACAACCAAATTGTGAGTGTTAGAGTCTGGCTCACACCCAACACGAGGTATCCGCCTTGCCTCCAGCAACGTGTCGATTTCATCCTCGACGTTCTAGCTCCTTCAGACGCCGCGTGCCGAGCTCTAGTCTCATATTGCTGACCTTGCCAGGCCTCGTCGCATTCGTGTATTCGTACCATGTGCGTAATCCACGTCCGATTCCTGCGGTAGCATCACGGTGTATTGATCTGGTTCGATTCACACAGGCCACGCCACGCATTACCTCCCAGCCTCGGAGTAGGTGATCGGATCGGTGAGGGCGATTGTGAACTCGTTCTGGATGTTCTTCCGCCGGACTTGGCCGAGGTTGCGTTTGAGAAGATGAGAAAAGAGGTGGCCTGGAATGTCATGTGTCACCGAGGTACGTTCCGCGGGCGCTTAGTAACGCAGTCCACGTGCACTCATGTCGTACGATGTTCATGCAGGTGGAGAAGTACCCCGACTGGTGGCAGTAGAGGGGGAGGTTGCTGCGGACGGAAGGTGAGCGAAAGAAAAAGGCCCATTAATGCCGACTGTGATGTGTGTTCAATTTTCTATATTTCTTTCTTCTTGAAATAGTTTTCCCATATATCGGCACCCTGCCGACGAGTCTCCCGCACTTGGACCGTTTTCCCCGACGGTCTGTTTAATTCGGGAGCATGTGCAACAGGTACTGGATCACCCGGTCAACCATGTTCTGATTCAGCATTACCGAAGTGGGGGAGATTACATTTCGGAACATTCGGACAAGACAATTGATGTCGTGCGTGGGTCCAAGGTCGTCAACGTCAGCCTTGGTGCACAGCGCGTCATGACCCTGCGCATGAAGCGAGACGGCGTGCCCAATGGGGGACAAGGCGGCGTTCCTCGGCCGTCGCAGAAAATCCCACTCCCTCACAATTCGATGTTTGTGTTGGGATTGGAAACCAATGCCAAGTGGTTGCACGCAATCAACCACGACAAGCGACCGATACAACTCAAGTCGCCGGAAGAGCAGTTCATGAATGGGGAGCGGATTAGCTTGACGTTCCGACATATTGGGACGTTCCATTCTGGCGATGAGTCGCGTATCTATGGACAAGGGGCCAAGGGGAAGACACGCGAGGACGCGCGACCTGTCGTGAACGGAACGGAAGAAGCTGCCAAACTCTTGGAAGCATTTGGTAAGGAGAACCAACAGAGTGAATTTGATTGGGATGCTGTATATGGGGAGGGGTCCGACGTCCTTCATTTTACTTTGAGGGACGCGTGACGACAGTCGGCTGCTCGCATGGTTGTGTGGGGGACACGGCCGGATCGCCATTGTATGAATGATGGATGGAGTTGTGTATATCTTCTTATTCCGTTGTAAATGCCTAGCGACAGTGCCTTCCTTTTTTGGATCGGTGTTTGATTTTGACCCGGGTGTTCCTTTCCCTTTCAACTTTCTGCTGTTCACTTGCGGATAGTCAGAGCCACGAGGCTCCCTATTGACTCTCGTCTCATATCTTCCTTACTCGCGCCTTCATCGGCTCCCCATCAATTTCTAGCTAAAAAAATACCACAAAAAATTCTCGTCTTCTCGAACGCGACGCCAACGCCCCCCACGCTTTCACGAGCTCTTATTTTACCTTTTTTTGCATTGTAAACCCATCTTATTAACGAGATGTCACGACTTCAGCCCGCCAGTCCATCCGACTCCCCCAAGAGCGCGTCTGACCAACGCGGTGAGCTCTCCGAGCAGCCCTCTTCGTCTACCCACCCCAGGGTGTCCGAAGGTTCGGAAGGCTATCCCTCCTGGCTCCCCAAGCGACCCCCTCCACCAGACCCTGGATCCACCATTCACTCCCTCAACGGGCGGTACACGCCTGGGTTGACCCCCGTTGAACCAATCAATGTCGGTCGCAAGCCCACTCCACGTTCCGTTCGTGTCGTCAGCCTTCAGGACGCCATCCAGCCTGGTCGGGATCAGGCCAAAGAACAGACGCGGTTCGGCAACCCACTCCGCCCTCGAGTATGGTCCCGTGCGACGACTGCTGGGGTGAGTCCGACATTGGTGTCTGCTGTGGTCCGTGCCCAAGACCGCGCCCTGCGTCCCAAATTCAACTCAAACGGTCTCCATCCCGAACTCTTGCGAAACCCAACCCTCTTGGCTAGGCTCTACTTTTACTTGTTTCCCTTGTTCACGTTTTACCACATCCCTCTGCAAACTTTTCTTGACTTCAACGCCGTATTTATGTTGTTGCAGTGCGTGTTTCGTTTATGTCATCCATTGCATTGGTACTCACCATGGCTGGTAGGGTCGCAGAGTACCCCAATCCGACAGCACCTGGTGTGTCAGGATCTGGAAAGAATTGGGCACTCGGCGCGACGGCTTATATAGCTTGTTGGCTGGTTTGGATCGTCGTAGTGATTGTGCTCTATGAGCTTGTTTACTCTTTCTACCGTCGATGGCGAGTTAGTAAGTGCCTTTTTGTCTCGTCATCGTGGAGAATATCTCAACGAGATTGTTTTAGAACGACCGCACATCATTCCGCTCTACCTTTCGTCCTCGGGTTTCAGCCTCACCGCTATGACGTCGTACACCAACTTTTGCTTCATGCAGTACATCCGGTACTCGGCCTTCTTTGGGGAACACGGTGGCCTCCGTGATGGTCTCGCCGAAACGTTCTGGTTTTACTCACAGAACTTGCCCACCGTCGCGCTTCTCTTACCTCGAGCAGGTCTCTGCCTCGCCTTGCTCCTCTCATTCTCATCTCCGAATCCGGAATACGTCGGTATGATCGAAGCTGGCTTCAATGGTCGAGACTCGACCTTCTTCCGCCCGTCTGATGGCACGTTGACGGATTACGCCCGCGGCGTTCTCTTCGCCAATGCTGCCTGGACAGCATGGCGTGCGCTCATCCTCTTCATTAGTTGGTAGGTCTGCTCTCATCTCGACTTGTCCCTTGTTTTACCCCATGACTATCTAGGATCGGCCTATGGATCTCGAGCGGTCAAGGCTGCGCGGGACTTTGTGGTCCCCGTCACAGATGGGAGGAAGAAGATCACGGGAAGACCATGTCCATTTACAGTGATGGCGCTATCGAGGACGTCGACGCACTTCCCTGGAGCTGGAGGACGTGCACGCGTCTGCGCATCCAAGAAGCGTTTGACTTCTGTCTCACAGTCAAGCCGCCTGCGCGGTGGAGTATGATCACGCCCAAGAAGGACGAAGCTGAAGGGTCCGAGTTACCTGGTGTACAGATCTCGCCGACGTTTGAAGTCGAGCAAGTGTTGGCAGCTGTGGGATTACCTTCGGTTCCAGCGCCTGCACGTCGAGGTGCACTTTCGGAGAACTTGTTTGCACATCCACGGATGGGCGACGGGGCAACTGCCGGACCTTCGTCACTGCCCGAGTTGTCGGATATCATTCCCAAGGTGGTCAAACGATCTTCTGGGGATCGGGAGGTTGCGGGCCCTTCGGCGCCGTTGATGAAGTTGCCGTACCCGTTCGCGGGGTATGGTGCGCAGGCCTCATCCAAGGATCAGATACCATTCCCACCTTCGCCTGGTTCGCGGAAAGAAAAGCGCAGGTCCCCAGTTTCAAGCAGTTCCGAGCGTCAGCGATCTTCGGAATCCGAACAAGCAGAAGCCAAAGAGGAAGATGTTGAAGAGAAGGAGGAGGCGGAGGAGGAGGAAGAGGAGGAGGAAGAAGAAGAAGGGGTGGAAGAGAGCAGTGAAGCACACCCACGTACCTCCGGTTCGATGTCCAGTTTGGGCCAGCCTATCAGCTCCCGTTACCCCTTCCAATTCCGTCGACCACACGCTCGCGGCGCATCCCTATCCTCGAGTGCTATGACCCATTCTACCCCTAAATCGGAGACCTCGCCCTCGTCGAATACGCGTTCCGGACATTCAAGATCCACGCAGTCGACCGGGAACCAAGACACGTCGTCCGAATCGCCCATGTCTCACGGGATGAGTGGCTCTGTGATGTCAAGTCCTACGTCCGGATATGGTAGCCCGATTCCTATGCCGCCTCGACATCCTCAACCTGGTCGAGGACGTGCCCGTGCTGGAACTATGCCTGCATTCCCATCATCGCCTTCGCCAGTCATCTTCCCAGGTCGGATCCCTCCTAGAATTCGTACTGACAGCGAGACCACCGATCACTTGCCAGGCGGTTATGAGTCTTTCTTGAGCGAGGACGCGGACGAGGAAATGGATGATGCAGAAGAAGAGCCTCAGATGATGGAGCAACCGGAACCAGAGGGACCCCACGAAGCGGCAGAAGGTGAAGACAGCGTGGGCTTACTTGGCGTTCCCCAGCGTAGCCCACGTTCGTCCAACGTAAGCAGCCGTCGTCGTCGTGGACGCCGCAGCGATCAATCAAGCTCGCAATCGCGGTCGAATTCAGTGTCATCGCGGTCCAGAGCCGGGTCTGCGGTCCGCTCACGCACGCAGTCGCTCATCCAAAGTTTGGGCAACGCGTCACGGTCGTCTGTCGAACTTGTGCAGTCGATGCGTACCCGGGCCAACTCATCAAGGGCAAGACTCGAGGAAGACGTGGTCTACACGTCTGATTCACAATCCCGTTCTGGGAGTGCGTCGCATGGCGGTAGCAGTCAAGAAAACTACACGTTTGGACAGCCGATGTTGTCACCGATGCATCGGGCGTCATCCCAGGGTCTCCGCCCTGCCGCCTCGAACGTATCCATCTCGGCGCCGTCCGAGGCCACGACATCACGATTGACGGCGCGTCCAGAATCCCCACCACGTGAGCCTGAGGCAGAGAGAGTGGGCATTGCAATTCCACCTAGGAGCATCGAGAGTCGACAGGATATCAGCACCGCAGCGCAATCCTTTATCACTGCGCCGGCAACGATTGCAGGGACGTCTGAATCGAGCGAGCCAGCACCGTCGAGCTGGGCGGACGCGTCGCATATGATCGACAGACCAGGCGGGGAGTGGCGACCTGCATGAACGGCATGCTTGTTTTTAACGAATCTCTTTAACGCATTCAATCTCGTGCCCCGCAGTTTGGATATTACGGATGGTCGGATTCAGATGTTTGTTTTACTGCCTCGCTTTCTTTCTTCTGTTGACGTGACTTGGCACTCTCAGCACCGTACTATTAACTTTATATATCCTTGCACATCCACATCTCACATTGACATCCATCTATTCTTCCATTACACACGAGACATGTTATTTTTGCTTTTTCCCTCTTTTTCTGCGCCTCTACTCTCTCACCATTGCCCCTTGCACTTTTAATCACTGTTTTTTTGTTGTCGTCATTACATGCGTAACTTTTCATCCTACTAGGATCATGTTCATGTACTGCCGACATGCACAATCTTACATGCGTTATTCAAGTCCTGTGCTAAGAAACGGACGATTCAAAGGAAACAGCAAAATGGCAGTGCAACATATCTCTCATGATGGACATGTCAAATTTTGATTCCATTCCTCCGACCCAACCCTCTCTCGAACGACGAACAACCGATATGGATCGTACTTGTCCTTGATACCCTTCCGTGTCGGATAATGCCAGTGTGCGCCAAAGGACTTTGCGTTCTGCCACTCGACCTCGAGCGGGGATGCCTATCCACGACGGTGGTCGTCGGTAACAACTTGGTGCACGTGGAGGAGGGAAATCTGGGAGGCACCTCTGTGCCAGTGCAGTCTTGAGCTTCCCGACGGAGGTCAGATTGAACGCCCTCGCGTACATCTCTCGACGAAACCCATACAGGGGCAGGAAAACACCTCACGGTACACCTTTCGCGTAAGCAGGAGAAGGCGTGAGTGACGACCAGGCGATGACACCAAGGACGTTCCAAGGATGCCTGGAACAAATATTGGTGTTACACCTGAACAGCACTAGTGGAGGGACAACAGTCTCCTATTAGTTAAGACTGTACAAATTACCTTAAATCCAATCTCCTTGATCCTGTTCCCCAACCATCTCGTCTGACTCGTCCGACTCAACAGACAGCGCATCATGAAAACAACTATCGCCAAGTCTTCCCTCCCCTCGCTTGAATCTCCCTGGATTCAGGGACTGCAATTTGACGAGAGTGGTTGCAAAGCCTACAAGTTAGTACTTGAAGCAGAACTTCATGCTGTCGAACACCAACAGCAGGAAAACATCATGTTTGCTCGAGTCGTTGGATTTCTCCTCATTGAGTTCTACTCTCAGCTCAATATCTTCAATGGTGCAGCCCGCACAACACTCATCAGTTGGCTCACAAATCCGTGTGAAGGTAAGAATCAACACGAGGTCATCTATGGTAACGGCAGACATTGTCGTGACAAATTCCTCTGTTTGTGTACGTACGTTCTATCAGTTTCCCCTTGCCCGACATTGAACTTGCTTTCAAGTTCGAAACTCCATTGCCCAGTACCCAGTATCCACCTCAGATCCTTCTCGGCCTTCCTCACTGGAGGACACAATAAGGGATTCGATTTCCACGAAGGTGTGTGTATTTTGCACGACCCTCCTCGTTTAACTCTTCACCTTTAATCAGGCACTGGCTCGTGATGGTTATCAGTGTTTGTTGACGGGGATCATCGATCGCCCTTCGTACACTCAATGTGTTGACGTGCAGGTCAAGGCCAAGCATGAAAAACTCGCACTGGCGAGGCTCGAGGTGGCCCACATCTTGGGCGAATCGACAACGCAAGGTGCTAACCCTGAGGGAGACAGCGATGTGAGCAAGGTGTGCTTCCATTATCAAGTACTGAGCTCTTTCTTATATCCATCTATTATTCAGACTCATTTCGTTGTCGACAAATTGACGATCCTGGAGTCTTTTGGATTCTCAGAGTTTGCTGACATCTTCAAATCAGGAAATGTCTACGAAGTTTGGAATTCGCTGTCGCTAGAGCATAATGTCCACCAGAGATTTGACAACTTCGGACTGTGGTTCGAAGCTACTGAAGAGGTACGCTGTTCAAGGACTTGCATTTACACCATCTGACCATGTGTGCAGCCGCACTGTTACAAAATCTGCTTTTTTGATGAACAGGACAGGGTGTCGTTCGCTTCGAAATCTTCTAGACTCTGCACCGATTCTTTCGTTGTTGATTTCTGTTCAAAGGATAAGCAGCTGCCTCCGCCTCACCCGTGTTTACTCGGACTTCATGCAACGTGTGCCCGGGTTGCGCACATGTCCGGTGCCGCTGAATTTTTTGACCACATAGAGTGGGATGCAGAGGAGGCAAATGTCCTCTAATGGAATCTTTTCTCTTCTACTAGACGCTTCACGCTGTGGAACAGAGTATCATGTGTAGGTTGTATAGGCATATGTGTATGGTCGGATCCTGTTTTTGACACCAGAATATTGTACTCTGTTTTGCCCACTCCGCCACCGTCTGCCCCTCCGACGACGCCAGAACCGTACTCGCCTTCCCTTTTTCTACAATTGGTGCGATCAACCTCGTCGTAAGTCCCTCACAAAGATCAACGACATCAATGCAAGAGCGTACGAAGCACGCTGCCACAGGGTCCAAAATCTCTCTCGCCGGGTCCACGGTCCCCCTGCCTCACCCATATGAACTCGCTGCTTACTTGCTCGTGTCTCGCACTAGACGGTCCTGGACTCCTGGACTGTCGTCACTCGCTATGTCCTTGTTCCTGGCTGCGGAATTCTCTTCTCCTGACTCGTTCGCGCTCAGTGGTATCATCGGTTCTGGAAAGGCTTCCAGCTTCCAGCTTACGTCGCTCGGCGCAGCGCATGCGCTATTACCGAGGGGACAGAGGGCGTCGTGGACGTACAATCCGCCGAACGACCGACGAACTACGTTGTAGTCGAGGTCCACGAAATGGTAACAGTAACCTATCCCTCACGATTGACATGTCAAGTTTTCATTTCAGTCCTGCAACTCAACACCCTCTTGAACGACGAACAACCGATATGGATCGTACTTGTCCTTGGTACTCTTCAATGTCAGATAATGTACGCCAAAGAATGTTTTCTGCCACTCGACCTCGAATGGTGAGTCGGTGACGCCTATCCATGACGGTGATTATCAGTGAACCACGTTCTCAGCAGATGACACACCTCGTTCAGGGATGCACAATCGTTGGCGTCCACATCATACATGGCCCGAATCCATCCACGAAGTTACTGGATCATACCCCAGATATCGACGACGTCTCTTCGTCCCAAGAAAACGCACACGGACGATACTACACAAACGCGCCTGAAGCCTGCGTTACAGTCGATGAGCACCTGCGCATCTTGACTTGTATGGTTCACAACCGTCTCTCGCGAGAGCATCCGGGACGAGACAAATTTGTATCCACCGCTCCCCACCCCACTGCTGTTCAGTGGAGCGATCAGATCAGACCACGTGTAAGCCAGTTTTGCTCGAAAACACGAACCCATAGAATGCCACTGGCAAGGACTCGACAAAGTCAAGCCATTCTTGCGTCGTTGCCGTGACGGTCTCGTTGGTCATACTTGGCGCAAAATAGCCAAAGTCAATCCCTTGGCTGGTATCCCTCCATATCCACCCCAACCTTGGTCCGTAAATCGAGTCTGGTATCGCAAAAGACCTTCGACGAGCTCTGGAAGGGTAGACGAGTGGATATATTTTCCTAAAATTACCAGACTTAGAGTGGAACTATGGGGTACGTGCGGTAGGTGACCGAAGCCATGATCCGATAAGTTCCACCGCCGCCACCCGAACTTTGATACGCGTTCGTGGTCAAATATTCGCCGGTGGAAAGGACGATGGAAATTTACCTCCATGAGAGGATCAGCACGGCAGTCAGTGGGACGGTCAACGAGAAGATTGCCAAGGCCGCAGCTGGGCGACAGGAAAGGATGCCCACCTCCCGCCAACCACCTACCAGCAGCACCGACAGAACCCCCTGCTGAGATGCAGCCAAGCATCAAACGACACGCTTCGTGCCATTGTACCCTAGCACTAAATGTCATAGCTGTACAAAAATGTACGTGCGTCAGCGAGGGAAATACAGTCAAATCGACTGACCGACCTTCATACGTCTCGTGCCCTGGTGCACCTTGCGGTACGAATGCGGCATCGTATGTGATGTTCTTCAAGTTTTGTGTCCACACCACGAACGCACCCCGCCCAGTACTCCGCCCAACAAAAATCATGACTACTTCCACAATCGTTGTCAGACATAACTCTCACCCGCATACGATGAAATTACCCCGTGTTCTTGACGACCAATTTCAGGTTATGCTCGACCGCGGACGCATTCGTTGCTTGTATATCCGCCACCGAATGCGCATCCACGCCAATGACAGGCACACTACCCTGTCCACACATCCCTGCGATGGTCGTATTGAGAAAACACGCGTCGGTCGTTCCGTTTGGAAACATGTACGTCTCGAAATTGGTCATCTCCAATGAACCGGGGCGGAATGCTCGCCAGTTGCCATAATTAAAGTTGGTAATGATATCGGTGCAGTTCCTGGATGGGTGCGAGGAAGGGTAACAAGGGGAGGCGGTGGCACGAGGGTAGACGAGTGGTTGGGAGAGTTGTGATTCGAGTTGGGAGAAGACGGCGGCGGCGGGCCAGCAGGATTGGTCGTAGATGTGGCAGAGACAGCCCGAGCGTGACATGGGGCTGCTAGCTCGCGAGGCCGGGAACAGGCCTGCTAGCGCTCTGAGGAGCACGAACGTGTATCGCGCTCTCATGTCTATTCGTAATAAATGGAAAATTCGAAGGTGCACGACTCATCGAACAAGATGAAGGTCGATTTTTATACCCCAATCACCCCCGGCTATTGGTATTGCCATGCATTGTTCGAATTAGAGGACCCACTAACCGCACGTACGCTGCGCAGGAGTATGACGTTGAGCGCCATACTCCGACATGTACAACAGAGATGAATTGACCTTGGCGGAGGCCATCCGCTTTGGTCAGTGTGATAAATGGTACACAGCGCTGGCTTAGCGAAAGGCAGGTTATCGGTATCGTCAAATGACCACGGAAAGCATGACTCACGCGTCGGACCTTGAGAGGTACATAGTTATCTTGTCAAGCTATACTTGATTGAGTACACCTGTCACTGTCCAAGGTCGATTTGGGGTTCCGCTTCCGGCGTACGCCGGAGCCAAGGTACTGCTCGACCTACAGCAAACTATGCAATATGTAAAAAGGTAAAAAGAGAAAAACAAGGATCTCAGGCTAAACACGAGGGTAAGGAATTGGATATAAATACTACGTATGTTTTTTCCCTCCTCGGTCCTACCCCAAATAATTACTGATGATAAAACAAAACCGCAAGCCTTATAACCCATGTGGTCGAATCACCGACAACAAATGACCAGACATGGATGAGTAAGCAACGGTAACGGTGGAGGTTACTCGAAATTCGTGCTCTGGGTCAACGTTGTCCGCGGGTCAGGGGAAGTGGTAGTCGTCATGGAAAGGTGGCGTTGTAAAGAACGACCCAGTGCTCCTTGTGTTGGGAGCGGGGGGAGACGCGGTGGTCTATCAGATGGATGTCCAGCTGGAAACTGCTGTGGTGGCTTTCCATCGACCAACGTCAAAGGAAACTGAGCAGAGGAACTTGGAGGGTGTTGACTTCCAGAAGCTGTTGATTTTGCACCAATCGACAACCGTCTCTTCTTTAACCGGGGTGGAACTTCAGGGTCTTTTTCTGGTGCGGTGGCATCGTTTGCTTGTCGCTTTTGATATTGCTCCGAACCGTGACGAGAACCACGAAGGACACCGGCGACGCGGGAGAACCCACGGTTGACAAATTGAAGGGCGAGGTGCTCGGCGTTCACCCATTGAAACCTCGATGTTGCCACGTCTCTCAGATCATGCTTCTTGGGCTTGGTCAAACTGAAAGCCTTCCAAGGATGATGAGGCCGGCTATCAAATTTCTCTAATGCCTCCCTATCTTTCTCCTCCCATCGATACCCATCCACCTCTTCCGAGACCCAACCAAGGTCCAGCAGTCTACGCAGTTGTTTTCCATTGAGAGAGCTTCTCTTAAGGCTGGGATTGTCGAGGACCGCTTCATAACCGTCCCAACCAAGAATGGGATCAAATAGTTCAGGGGCGCGCAGCTCGACAGGGAGTGCTTCATACGCAAAGTCGCGTATTTTGATGCCCATTTGTTGAATGTCAACGACAATTTCTTCTTGTGTGAGGTCTGGCGGAATTATTTCCGTAGGTACGGGTGAGGGTACAGAGGCGGGCTGCTCCGAGGCCTGGAGGGCTACCATGTCAGTAATGCTTGATCGTTCATGCTGACAGGGATACTTACGGCATTATCCGCCACCGGGGGGGTTCGAAGCATAGGCATGGGGACAAGAGCATTGAGCGAGCTCTCGCTCTGTGTCCTTCGGCCGTACGAGGGACCTTGACTGGACTCTATCGGCTGGGAGTGTGCCCGGCCGAGTGCTGGCAGCTGGCCTTCTGGGATGTTGTAAGGTAATGAAGGGAGGCCTGGGAAGTCCAAGGGACCTTGGAACTCGGACACAGGCATTGAAGCTGAAAAATATGTCCGGAAGAAACTATACAGAGAACAGGGTGGATGAGAAGCAGTGGCCCATTTGTTTTTGTGCCACTGTCCCAATGACCAAGTCGAAACACCCAAATCGGGCTCGGCACCGAACGATAACACCTCAGGTGCAAAAAATCGAACCGAATTCTGCGGTGTCCTTGGTTTTCTTCGGCGAGAAGAGCTCACGGAACGCGGTCGGGTTGGACGTCGTCGACGAGCAACGTTGTCGGATGTCAGAAGCTGAGTTGCCCACTCTCTCCCCGGCATACGCCGAAAAATGGACAGTTCCCTCAAAAGGAATGTCTATCTCATACAACTGAGAATGGTATCAACTTCAATGATCGAATCGCGATGAAGATGTTGGGAGTCGGTACATAGTTACTATCAACAAATCCGCCTCAGGGAATGTAAAAGTTACTTAACATATTGAGAAAATGTACCTCACAGTCGCAAGGAAGCTTGTCACCGATCATTGAACGTGCAATAGATGCAAGGGGGCCACGAGAATTGCTGAAGTATACGAATAGTCTATATCATTGCGGTCGTAAGTGATCGGCGTCGTCGATCGATCCAAAATATTATTTGCAATATTTACAGCAACTAATTATTTTTCCGGAGTGAAATCTTGCATTCTTTGATTGGATGAATGTCACGTGCCCGCGCAGCCCGCTAAACGCGAACGACGTTCGCAATTTACCAGACCGTGTCGTCTATCGACAGCTTGCCGCATAGTAGGCGGACTGAGTCCCAGACTAACGGAAAGCCACGCTCACATCTTTCCCCGGTGGCGCAACCGAAGATTGGCCTGCGGTGTTTGGCCATGTCGGAATAAGCCGAAAAACATAATTGTGCCTTGGAACTTGGTGATCTTGGAGTGCTACGACGATGACCACACAGGACAAGTTGCTCATACCCCTGCATGTATCATACATACAGTCACTCGGAAATGTGAGCGTCTCGCATACGCTGTACCGCGCATTTTTTACCATCATACAGAGCAAAGATGATCTCGCTTATCATCTCACCGCACATCTGCGAATGAACGCTATTTACTGGGGACTCACGGCACTGTGCATCATGGGACACAAAAATGCACTTGATCGGGAAGAAATGATTGAGTACGTGATGAGCTGTTGGGACGAGGAGGCAGGTTTGTTCCCTCATTCGTTCTACCCCATTTTGTCTTGACCTGCCCTTCCTACTATTATCGCTGCTCTAGGTGGCTTTGGTGCACACCCAGACCACGATGCGCATATTCTGTCTACGTTGAGCGCGATCCAGATCCTCGTCACACAAGATGCGCTCGATAGATTGGATGTCGACCGCGTCGTCGGATGTACGTCACCCTGCTCGGTACAATCACTTGATCATGTACAGTCCACTTCAGTCATCGTATCACTCCAACAACCTTCGGGGGTATTTGCAGGCGACGCGTTTGGTGAAATCGACACCCGATTCCTCTACATTGCTGCCAATGCACTATCTCTCCTCGGTCGCCTGGACGCCATAAACACTGCTAGGGCGGTCTCGTACATCCGTCAGTGTCGCAACTTTGATGGTGGCTATGGTGCGGTCGCCGGCGCAGAAAGCCATGCCGCGCAAGGTGAGCAACGATAAACGATGTCATCGACTGTGTGTCGTTCATCGTCTTTCCTTGTTTCTGTTTTTCGCAGTTTTTGTCTGCGTAGCTGCCCTCGCGATTCTCGACCGATTGGACGAAGTCGATACGGAGATGCTGTGTTGGTGGCTGGCAGAGCGGCAACTTTCGAATGGGGGACTCAATGGGCGTCCGGAGAAACTACCAGACGTGAGCACGGTGACCGACTCAGTTCTCCAATGCGGAAAGTATTGACTGACATGGTTACTGGACAGGTTTGCTATTCGTTTTGGGTACTGTCGGCCTTGTCGATCCTGAACAAGATCAGCTGGATCGACAGTGCGAGGCTCATTGGGTTCATCCTCTCTGCCCAGGACCCAGAGACGGGTGGTATTGCTGATCGGCAGGGCGACATGGTCGACGTCTTTCATACCCACTTTGGAGTCGCAGGTGTGTCATTTAGACTAGACTCGTCCGAGTACCAGTTGTTGAGTTGAACGGGATACATCGTAGGACTCTCTCTCTTGGGATATCCTGGTCTGGTAGACTTGGATCCAGTGTACTGCATGCCCGCAAGTACCATTGAGGCAATGGGGCTCCGGAAAGGATGGAAGGCACTGCCGCGACAGCCAGCACGATGTCATGCCTCGTCTTAGTCATTCTGGATTTCTACCAAATCGAACATTGTGCTCGGAAATTCTAATGGTCCGGAGCATGCCCATCTTCCCTACCAAACAGGGGGAGAATGTGCGTATAGCAGTGTTCGTCTCACCATTCAATACGATTACAGGGCAGTGCGACCCAGATACGAGAGAATGGAAGTTGTCTACGTCGCCCCATCGCACGACAGGGTCGAGACCTTGCTCCTCATATTCGATCAACATGACCCGGTGCTCGTGAATTCCTGTGCAAAAGGAGTTGCTGTGGGGACCTTCAACGCCGCATCTGATCGCCAGGGCGAGAAAGCAGGTGACATATATAGGTAAGCTCTCTCGGATATTAATACTGACACGATAGGTTAGTCTCTTTCACGCTGGCCGAATACTATTGGTTGCCGTATTGGTTCGATGGACGTTGCACAGGAAACCTGTTCGTTCGAAGCATACACTCGGCTGACTTAAACAGCGCGTGAGGAGCTTTGGGGTTTCGAAATTGAGTCCGTGTCTACCAGTTACAACGCAAGACGAGAGAGAGTAGCAACGCTACTTCAGGCATAGAAATCTTAACCACCGATTCCAAGTACTGGTGTCTAGCAGCGGAATCTATGAAATCTGATAGCGGTGTCAAGATCAGTGCTTCGACGAATGAAATACTAACATACGATGCTGTGGTGTTCGGTGAAGAAGTCAAAATAGACCACCCGAGTCGTACGAGTCGAAACTTCTTCTAGCTTAAACCCGAATTGGTCAGCCCGTGCAGCTCGGTATGAGCTTGCTATGTCTTGGACCTTTTATTATGGCAAGGAAGGCTGAAATTATTGCTTGCACGGCGCACGCTGCATCGCTGGCATTGGATTGAAAAAAGAAGTGCCAGCACCGGTCTTGGCTGCGCTTTATCGCGGACGGTCCGAGTCGTGTTCATATCTTCTTGTAGCACCGCCCATTCAGCGGTCTTCGTGCAGGACTGAGTGCATTGGCCACCGCCACTTGCGTCTTCTCATGACTAGGGTCAGATCTGTTATTTGTGCGGTCCATGTTGGTGACAACTACTGAGCTTGCCAGCGGTGCAGTGCAAAGCCGCGGTTAAGATACCCTTCAGACCTCATCCTTGCGATCGTCGATTGCAACGTGCTCCAGGGTGGTGGCAGTTGATAGGAGTGCACGGGCCATGATTGCGATCCCTATTGCATTCTTTGTCAATTTGGTTTAGTTCGCTTCCGCGGATGGTTCATCACGACCTGCCCCCAAGCACGTGTCCAACCTTGAGGCGCCTGATCGTTCTCAGGCTCCAGCGCCAACCATGACCGACCAAGGATGGATTCCACAGTGACCCGCTTCATCACGTCGCTCGGTGCTGGCGTTCAACAGATACTGTTTGCTTCACCGCGGGCTTGGGCTAGCACGTGCGCTGGCAAATCTGCTTGCTAGGTACTTATTTCGGCAATATTTTGGGCAGGCCGCCATGCTTCTTGTGCATGTCCGCACAAGCTGGCAATAAAGTCGGTTCATTCCCTTAATTTCACATAGCATGCTCCCGACTGACGTGATCTTCAGGCCATTCCAACCTTCCGGTGCCCGGGAACCACGTACAAGTGGCAGTTGGGTGGTCGCACGGACTACTCTTTCATGATCCCCACACACCGTCGAAGCGTGGCAGGGCATGGATCGTGACGTTTCACATGCAACCCATCATCGCCTTTAGTCGCTTCGCCAAGTGATTTGGCGGTGCCCGCCTCATGGCAGGAGATATCAAAACCCTCGAATGGTACTGACTTTTCTCCAACCCACTTCTTCCTCAATAGTCGTTCCGCCTTTTGGACTGTCCTCTCCGCTCTCCGGCAAAACTCACTCGACCTATCTCGCAGGCGCTTTACGATTCGACCATGGCATCCAAAGTTCTCGGTATCCTCATTCTCGCAACAAACGGGGATCGTACAGAGTTTCTCCAGGACCCTTATACCTATGCACCGTCCTTCACCGAATCCACGCCTCTTGGTGCCGTATGTATCACCACTCGCTCTCCCTCAACGGAGCATGCTGACATGTCACCACGACAGGTCGAGTCGTTCCAGCTCGGTTCTTACCTCAAGTCTACTTACCTAGACTCATCTTCGCCACTCCACATTCGCGGCATGCCTCTAGACCCTGCTCACCCCATCCCGCCCAGTAAAGTCAACGTCCACGCCAAGTCCGGCGGTGGGGGTGCGGCGATCTTTGACTCCAGTATCGCTTTGTTGCAAGGGTTGTTCCCACCAACTTCATTCAACAAGATGGACATCGCCAACGGATCTACCATCGTTTCCCCGCTCGGAGGCTATCAGTATGTCCCAGTCGAGATGAACACGGAAGGAGGCGATCGCGTGCTCGAGCCCTGGACCGACTGCAAGGTCCGCATGTCGCTCACCAACTCACATGGCCATCATATTAACAGCATGCCTAGGCTTTCAAGAAGCACGTTGCCGAAGTTTATACTTCAGAGGAATTCAAGCAAACTGCCAAGAACGCCGAACATTTCTTCGAAGCGGTCCGTGACTACATGTTTGGCCGACCTACGTCGCTTGTCGATATGGTAAGCTTCAGAGTTGCCTTGGTCTGCGCCACTTTCTGACTCTCGTCCTAGTGGAATGTTTGTGGATAGTTATCCTTTCATTCTACGCTTTCATATCTAATTTGGCGTGGTGCAGGTATATGATTATCTCAACACGCAACACATCCACAACCAGTCTTTTGCATTCCGGCTTCCACCGACATTGATCGAACAGGCACGCGGTCTCGCCGCCTACAAGGAAAATGCGGCTTTCTCCGACAAAGACCTCGGAGGCATCGGAAACAGTGAGTCTCGTGCACTTTTCCTGGTGCTCAGCGCACATGACATGCCTTTCAGTCGCCGGACGAGCCATCCTGTCCCCAATCACCAAGGCCCTCGAACGAATTGCTTTTGACGATGACCCGCTTCGACTCTTGCTCATCGAGACCAGTTACCAGCCTTTCATCTCCCTTTTCTCCATGTTGAGTGCAAAGGGCCCTGACGGGCAACTCTCTGGAATTCGTGCGTGTGTTCCGTTTGTCGTCTTTCCCTGTACTCATTTACATAACATGTAGCCAACTACGCGTCCGCCTTGTCGTTCGAGATCATCCGTGGACCCGCTCCTGAGTTCCGCGACTTTGTTCGTCTCAAGTTCAAGAATGGTACCGAAGATGCCGAGCTACAAACCCTGCACATTTTTGACCACCCTGAAGAATCAGTCCCAGTTACCGAGTTCATCTACCGATTGGAGGTTCGTCACACTACGCTTGCTCGCGGACGACGCTTTGCTCAGACTTATGTGCTTACAGCACCACGTGGTCTCGCATGATAAGTGGTCTTCCGCATGCTCCACGAGCTGGCTCCCCTTCGGGATGGACGTCACGACTGCAAGCCAGAATGCCTTGCCACCTTTCCGGATTTTGCTCGTTCTTCTCGTCGTTGCAATGTTTGCGTTTGCGGCATATCGCAAGTACACACAGACAAGGCTCGCGAAGCGATACGACGCCATGAGGCAAAACGAGGTTCGTGTCCATGCGTGACATCATTCCGAGGTACTCACTTCCTTTCCAGGAACAAGATACTTTTGTCAACGAAAAGTCACGCTTGCTTCCTTGAACGCATCGTGATTGGACAAGGTACGGTCGATCGCTTCTAAATCAGCGTTTGTGGTATTCTTTCTTTCTTTCATGTCCATGTACTCCACTCTCATCACGTCCGAGCATTTCTTGTCCTCGCATGACTAGCATCCATACTATCCATTTCCCTCATTTTACTTTTACGCTTCTGTACTTCGACGTCGTCGTCGGGTATACGCACACATATGTAGTACTGCGTTACTTACATGCTTGTAGTAGGTAGGTAGGTTTTCCTAAGCTTATCAAAGGCAGGGTTTGTCGTTGACTCTGGTTGATCTATGAGCAAGAGCATGGATAGAAAGCAATTTAAAGACGAGTCATGCGCCTCACTTGGCACACGGATTCCTGGGGTGACATTGTATGGTCAGACCGCATACAGCTATTGTTGCCTGGTCCAGAGTAGATTCAATGCAGTGCGGCGCTAATATTTGCTCCAAGATGCGTTTGAGGTAGTCGGGTAGGATCGTATGATCCTCAAGGAAGTTGTACTGATGGTTTCGAAGGAGAGACTCTTAGGCTGCGGGATTGGTCGATGCATCCGTGAACGTTACAGTAAAGTGAGGTGCCGGAAGATGGACGAGGGGTCTTCCCGGTGCGTGTCGATAGCTACCTTGCCATCACGGAAGGGGACGGTTGCGCTCTATTGCTAATCGAGACATGTGGATTCTGGAACACCGCACGTTGGTTCGTCTGATGGTACAGCTGAGGTGACAATGAATATGACGCACTGATGACGACCTCACAGGTATCGTCGATGTCAACCAAGAGGAGACGCCTAAAAAGCTGTCGACCTTGTGGGTAATCGCAAGAACAAAAATGGACGGCGGAGGAGAGAAGTACGACTTTAGACCAATACCCATGGTAGTGATGTAAACCACGTCTGGTGCATAACCAAGACAATCGACAGCAGGGAGATCCATGACGTGGAGCGTTCAACATCGTGGTATGCAGCGCGAAAAGGCTTGCTCGACAGGTGGACCCACGGCGAGAACAAGGCTCCGAGAAGTCAAGGAAAATATGCGACTTGGATTACACACCACCTCAACCAGAGTAGCAGGAACACGCCGCAGCAATATCCCTATCTGAGTGGGTAAATTGGGTGAGATTGAGAGGACCACACAAGAATGCGGGAACAGTACTGCGGAACGACTCGGCGGAGGCGCGGACATGTGCCACGAGAGACTAACTCATGCAGTCATGGGAATCTGTTACCTTGGTTGGACACTAATTTCGTGTTTCATCTCTCCGATCGGCCAGGGCCCTTCGGGTTCTACAAGTCAGCGTTCTCGTTGATGGAAAACTTCATGTAGACTGAGGCTGAACGGTTGAACGGGCCAAGGGCCGTGTCTAGACTCTAAGGCACCGCCTCATCGCCGTGGCCGTGGGTGCTCATTCACAGGGCAGACGATATTCACCTTGACTGTTTGGAGTTAAAACGTTAATGATTCAAGTTAGCATCGACTCCAACTTGTTCCAATCCAAGTTCCTCGCTTCCGATGAGTCTATTAATATTCAGCCTTTTCCCGCCGATTCCTGCTGTAGCGTGGCTGGTGAAGCAAGCGAGAGACAACAACTTGAAGAATCACGCGAATAGCTGAGACCAGTGGGTGGAATCTCTAAGTGTATTGAGTGCTAAGTACAGACGGCCTTGGGTTCTGAGGGGCTGGGACAGTAAGTAGGGCCAAGGCCTGTCAGTGTCAAGGGAAACTGTCCAAGTGAAACAAGGTCTAGTAAAGGCGGCGTGTGTCAGCTTGGTCGGGCCTAACCGCCGTACCTACTCGTACCTACCGATCTGAGGTGTGGAAAGCTTGGCTGTCAATGCTGTCTTGCCACTCGAGCTACAAGTGACCATAACCCATCGCCCCTTTATCGATGCATCATCCTCATCCGATACGTCAGCGCTTCGGCCATCATGACCAATGCGATGTCAACGGGGTAAGAGAGCTGGCACTGTGACCTTAGGTACTGTACCACTCTAAAAAATCATTAACTATCCCTAACCCAGACATTCCCAGATGGCGCGCTCACAGTGCAAAAACGCTGGAGAACGATGATGCCTTCGCATACCGAATTCTCCTGTCACCACAGGTAATGACTATTTTTTACGAGGCTGGAGACTCCTTGCTGCCTACCTCATTGCACCGATGTTACATGATAAGGCATATCAATGAAGACGAGCCTGAGCTTCTGACGCTGTACGTTCTCTATTCAAGCCTGAGAACCCCGAGGTAGGTCAGTCCTATCTCCAGTTTGACAATGCTGGGAGCAATGTTATCACGAATACCGGCTTTGGGGCTCAGCGCTCAGTTTCCAGTTGATTGGTAGTGTCTTATCTGAGTACCAGTGTTGCATAAAGCATCCGTGATTTGGATGCGGGGGAAAACGGCTTCGCTTAGATCAGATGGAGATATACAGCGAAAACCATTGGGCGCGAATTGATTGCCGCGTATAACTCATTCATTGACTCACCAGGTTCCCAGCGAGGTCCGTCCATATATATTCAAATCTAAGATGCAGGGAACGTTACCCATGGGACTATTGGAGTGAAAATTACGGCCGAAGATGGTCTAGACATGTGGTTCATTGAGTTATTTTGGTTTCAGAACCTTGAAATCAATCATGTATCCGAAGCATTCGGGAACGATATAATCACAATCACACTGAACCGCAAGAAGAAGGTAGGCTGGCTCAACTCCGAGGGCATAACCATGAGGAAAGTGAACGCAAAGTTCCCCACTGTTGACAAAACCACATGGGGGGCAACGAACTGGGAATCAGGAGTAACGCATCAACGCAAAGATCCAGGTTACAGTCGTGGAAAATTAAAAACTGTCCTTATTTGTTTCAAGGGGAATGCCATTGGAGTTATTTCTCCCGTTTACAAAGATGGAGTAGATACCTGTTCCACGACGCCGTGATCGCCACCCTTTGCGGCACGGATGGCGTCGTTCTTCCTCTTCACATTTTCTTGCCTCAAGTACTCCCTAATATCGTCAGGAATAGTCGGTACCCCATTGTAGGTGCTAGGCACAGGCTCGCCGAACCCTTCAAACACCTGAAAATAGACGCACGTGGGTCGCCAGTGAAAATCTCCAGATCACAAAACTTACCGGAACTACGCCTGTCCACACCCTTCTGACGAGTTCTTCATTCTGTACATTCGACCGTACATCATGCGGTCCTTCTGCTCTTATTTTTGCGCTCGCAGTCACTATGCGCACTTTGAGAATCTGAGTACTCTGCATCTCTGCAGGTGTGGGTGGGTTCATGGTGGTTTCCCACCGATGGGGCAGAACCCCATTTGTGATGAGAGTCATTGCCCAGAGCTTCTCATCGCCATCTGAGACGACGGTGGCGGTCCCTTGGAGGATGGCTGAACGATAGTTGTAGCTGTGCGAGAAGGGACTTAGGGATAGCACGAGGCCATCAATATGGGTTGCTGCGATGCACACGGACAGTCCGTCCGATTCATCTGCGTCCAAGGCGGAAGTCGTTGGCGAGATTTTCATGAGTCGGCTAGACACATGGCCTGGAACACGTTAGAGACGATTAAAGATGTGGATGGATGGATGTCGTTCGCACCGTGTAGATAGCATACGGGTGCCTCGTCTCCACCATTGGGATAGACACCTATCTTGCCGATCATGGGTAATATGATCGGCAAAAGCTCCTGGGGATTCTCATAGTTGCCTGAGGGTGAGGGTGGAAGGAAGGATACGTGCACAACGGACGCAGCATTGACGATGCCGTGAATGGTCTCGTAGTCGTATGCCGCTGTTGTCGAAGAGGGCACTCAGTTAGCATTGCTTGACTACACCGTGGTTGGAAAGGGTCAAATCTCACCTCGCTTGCTCAACCTGTTCACGACGTTCCTACTTTCCCTGGGATAGCTACGGGTCTCATCAGTGTCCATGATTGAATGCTGACTTGAGGGTTTCGGACCTGGAACTTACTCAGCTATATATACCCCGCGATCCGACTCGACCGAGTCATGATGGTTGCATACGCGGTGCTGATTTCTCTGAGATTACAATAATTACGGAAAGTTTGATCGACAAGATGCAACAGAAGTTACAGAACCAGGCATGCCATATTCAACAAAGGGGACATTGAATGGTGAAGTTACAGATGGCCCTAACAAACCTGATGAGATTAGAAAGTACTTGCAGTGGTGGGAGTCACTGATCGAAGGTCAACTGGTATTAGAGACGTCACTGGAATCGAACCCCCGGCGGGTCGATGGCAACGACCCAGGTTACCACTACCACATCGTTTGAAACACCTTGTTACTGTTACATGACGTCCGGTGCAGTGCGTGACCTCCTGTAAAATACAGTCATCGCGGTAGTTGATGACAGTAGATACATACTTTGGAGTAACTTCATTGTCAATTTGTAGACTAGCAATAACCTTCTGTCACCCACTGCAGAAGTACCGGCTCAGCACGTGTAACTTTGATATGAAGGAGGTACATGATAAATACGTACGTGCGAAGAAACGAAGGTATTTGAATCAAACGAAAACTGAGGGTTGGCGCAGTTGTAGTGTTATTTGTGTGTTGAAGCCGTGGTCGTGCTTCTCAGTAGGGGTGCCCATTCATTTCATGATGGTCGCATACACAGCCGAGTCCGGTGCAGACCCGACGCCCTTGGAATACAATTTAGCTTGGGAAGAAAAATACCCGTGTGGTACATACCTTAAGTCGTAAAGACTGCACGCGGGACCTCGAGGAGATGTTCAGCCTACGGAGTTCAGTGTCTCCACTCTACACACAAACAACAGCATCTTACACCGAGCCCGTATGCTGGAGTGAGTCTGAGTTCATTGTAACATGAGTACGCATGACAGAATGACCAAAAAATTATCCAACTCACATGCCTGGAGATAACCGCCAGCCAATCCAAATCTGAATGCGCGATGTACAAAAACAGTTATTCGACCCTTACCAGCACCGACGGTCGGACAAGCTCCTAGGACTGCTGACACATTCTGTTGACCTGCAACTTCATAAACTAGACATATCGTTATAGACGTGGAAATTGACAAACAAGGAGCCATGCTCACTGCTGCTCAGCTGCGCTCCAGCACCGATAGTAAGGGCTGGAACACGGGTAGTCGATGAACCTTTCGGAACGAACTCAGGATTACAGGTGATGCTGTTGAGACCATGCGTGAGAACCTGAAGGGAAGAAGGGCCCGAGGAACGGCCGAGATAGTCATGACCTTGCAAATGAATCAGAATGAATAATGGAAATCAGTAACGTACCAGTATTTTAATAGTGAGTTTGACGTTGTTGGCAATGGCCCACTTGATGATATTATCGGCGTCTTGAGCGCTCGATATTACAATGCTGAAAAGAGGCGTTGTTCCCTCATGACAGGCCACGCCAGATACTGACCGGGGGTCAGAGTAGTTCAGACTGTTCAGTGCGCATCCGTTATCGTAACTACAACTCTCCCAATTTGGCTAGAGGAGAGTGAAAGCAAAGCCTTCACGCTGGTGGGGAACCATCAATCTCCCGGTACAGGAGATGAACATCGCAAAGACCCACCGCAACATCACTCTTGTAATTGGACAGAACTATTTGACAAGAGTCCGAATCATAAAGGGGGTCATCACTATACCACACTGCAGCTCAAGGACGCAATGTCTGGAGCCGCCCTCCAAAAGTTGCGTTCAAGGAAGACCAAGCAGAATCGCTTGACCACGATGGAGAGTGACGTAGTTCGGGGTAGCAAATAAAACCTCATCTTGAAACGTCTGCGACTGCGCTCCGCTTGAAATACAGAGAGAAACCAACAAGGAAGGACGAAAAAGGAGGGGCGGGATCACCATTCCCATGTGGAACTTGAAAACCTGAACCGAACATACATTTGAATGAAACGCACCTCAGTACACAAGGGATGGTCACACTGGCACCACGAACAACAAGTCCATCTCGGGAGCGTGAGTGCTTGTTAGTTTCTACATGTTGAGAAGGGACTCACTAGTGATCCTGGCAAGTCCCATCTGGGACTGATGAGGTCAGTCATTCCATTGCCAGTGATAGTAAACCGCATCTCAGAGTGCCCAGCCTGACGTCGAAAAATGCTGAGTCACATCAGCACTTTTCATCAAATGTTTCAAACGCAGGTTGGGTCGCTCGACACGTTCCAGCTATCTTGAATTTGCATCTCAAGTTCTGAATTCAAGGCGGTTGAGTCGGGGGATTTTTATGTTGAAATCTGGCGGCGACTTGATTATAATTAACTAGCACTAAGCCTCTTGATCGTAGTTCGAAAAGGAATTTCCAGAACAATATTTTCGAGGGGCCGGGGGGCGCCAACAGGTCCGTTTGATACTTATCGTTTGAGGTGAGCCTGCAGCAAAAGCCTGCAGATTCTGTCTGAGCAATTGAAACACCGTTTTTACTCCGACGCAGCTACGGAACTCACGCGTCCGCCACTTGGGAAAAGGGTGTTGAACTTCACCAATTCATCAATGCTTCCTACGACTTACTTGAAAAGCGGGCTTTGAACTCCAGAGTTTGACGAGCTTCACAGGGCCGATCAGCAAAGCTACAGAATTGGTTGATCAGGTCTATCAGATCTCGTTCCTCGGCGGTCCACTCAAAAGGCGTATGTCTGCGGTCATGTTCATCTCCCTCTCAATGGATTACGAATTCGGAACCGCGAAACTAGCTCGTGCTGAGGTACATAATCAACATGTTACCTGAGCTGGCTCAATTCGCATGAGTTCTTTTCACTGGATCGATCACGAAAAGCATGTTTCCTGTTTGTCTGACAAAATTATTATCTGGGTATAGGTAACGTTAGTCTCGTCTCACGTCGACCGACCGCTTACTGGCAGTCAGTTAACTACAGGAGCGGCCTATCGTCCTGCGATCGTGAAGCTACCGCGTACCATGGTCGCAAGTGACACACAGGTCGCATCAAATTCGCCAGATAACGTCGTTCACGTGTGGATGGCATACCTCTCTCTGACACGCCCTCGAAGGGGCAACTACTTTTCCGCAGGCGCTTTTGACGCGCACAACACCCAAGTATCCGAGTCAATCTCGATTCCCAATTCATTCGAAAATTGTCCATGTTGTATCAGATTTCGGCTCATGCCTTGGGCGTTGCTCTCCCATTACGGTCTCGGAGATTCTGCGTGCAGAGACGAGGTCAGTTATCGCGTTTTGCTATGGATACCAACAGTTCAGTCGCACAAGGATTGCTCTGTCCCCAGGTGCACCGTCGTTACAAGTACGTAAGTGGCACCGAGAGTCGGGCATTACGTAGCGGGTGGCCAAGACCAACAGCAGCAAGTATTCGGCAGGATCCTGTAGTTGTACATTTCCAAAGCTGACTACTACTTTGAAAGCCAAAAAAGTAGACGTTGCTGTTTCACATTCCATCAATGACAATCCAGTGCATCCCGTTAAGAGCTCGATCGTAAGTATCATAAACATTTCTACCACTCATTCCTTGCCCACCATGAATGTAGGCGCATTCTCTCTTCCACCCTGGAGATGTTTGCGGGCGAGAGTGTTGTTCTAGTCCGGCGCTCAGGGCTCACGTTTGCGTTTGCATGCGTCCACTCGCTCGCTCCTTACTGGGTTTGACATTTGCTCGGGGGTCCGTCCCTCAAGCATGTGGTAATTGCACTGCTCTGGTTGGCTTGGCGCTTATATCGCTAATGCAACGACACTTGCAGATATTATGGGTTATAGTTTATCTTGCAAATCCGATCTGAGCGCACGTATCGGTGGGAATTTGCACATGTCGAAGATCGAGTGTATGATTGGGTTCGCTTAGCATCCAAGGATGTGCCACGAGGTCATCGACTTTATCCCATCAACTGTGAGAGACAACCCACTCACTCCATGGAGTTCTCATTCTTTCACCGCTGGGCAAGCCTTTATATAACTCAGACTTTTCGTGGACCTTACTAGCTCCTCCTTGGTAGTCACTTGAAAATGCTCCTTAGCATCCCGGTCTTGGATATCCTACACTCCCAACTGGACATCGAATTGGACATTGGGGTAGATCCTTCGAATGGAACGTTAACCTACAACATCAAGGATATCCATTCACGCCTGCGGCAGCCTCATGAACTACAAACCACTGGCACCGATCTGGCACTCACTCTGCAAAGCTCTCCGGAAGGTAGTGATCCTGGAACATTGTCTATCAGGATATCTCCAACCCAAGCCGCTCTCTGTGACCCAAACTCGATGAACGTGTCCGAAGGTCCGTCTCGTAATCCCTTCTCGTACTGGGAATCTGTGTCGTCGTATTGTGCTCAGTTACGCCCCAGATACCCTGTACCTCTCGGCGGATCAATCGGAGCATGATGTACATTCAATGACTGCAACATTGACACCGGCGGTCTATGCCCAAGACAACTTCGGAGACGGGGATAGTACGAATGCTACGTATGACCACTTTGTTGCAGGCGGACAAGGATCATTGGATGAAATAATGCACCAATCATCCCTTTGGGCGTCCCTACATGAAAACGCGCCGCAGCAGTCAGATGTACCTGACTTGTCGCCGGTATCGCAAACATTATCTCTGATTTCTTCGGGTTCTATAACAGAAGGTGAATTCTCACGAGCTCATTAGTAGTACAGGGAGTCTGACTGTGTTAGATTTCGTCTCTTACTCGCAGTCAGGCCCATACGCATTCAGTGATTCTCAGTTCGACCCTGCCAGTATCCAAGGTGAGCTTGCACCGGATGATTTCCGGGACTAGTAGCTGATCCGCTGCTAGTGGATCACACCAGGTACTTGGCGAGTAGTGCTACCCATCATTGTTCACCGGACCCAATAAACAGCATTATGGATATCCAAGGTAATTTCCCAAGCCTTGAAACATAACGCTCGCACTCTCGATCTCACATACGCGTAATAGTTCAGCCAGAAGGAAGTTACCTTGATCCTACATCATGCGGATCCTTTTCCATCATGGATCTCTTCACTCCTACATCTCATTCCGAGTCATCGTCTCAGGCGTCCTCCACTGCTGCATCTCCAAAGTGCGGTCAGATCAATCTCGAATCGTATCCTTCAACCCACTCACCCTGTCATGGCGTCTCGATCCATGAGGCATATCCCACTTCTTTCCCCTCCAACGGGGACAAATCTTCAGCTGAGCCTGGACGAGGTGGCAAGCGCAACGTGTTTCCTTGTCCATTTCCTTCTTGCGGTCGGGTTCTGAAAAGCATGTACACGCAACGAATCCACCTGAAGACGCATGAGAGCAGGCCACAAAAGCATTTCCCCTGTACGATGGGTTGTCCAGAGTCATTCACACGGCATCATGACCGCTTGCGTCACGAAGTTGCCCAGCACGGCAAACAGTGCGAGTTTTCGTGCACGCAATGCGAGCGCTTCTTTTCTTCGCAACGCATGCTAGATAGACATACTTGTTGGAGTTGGCGGAACGGAAGTGTGCGGTGGCAACAAAAAGGTACGTGCATCATCATTGCCCCAATGCTTCGCACGATTGACTGTCGCACCCCCAGACACAGCGCCGTCTGAGGCTTGAGTCCCATCAAGTGCAAACGAAATGGTACTTTTCCACCACATGCAGCCGCATAATCTGGAAATCTGATCACGTTTCTAGGTTCGAGTCCTTGGCGTCTAAAACTCTGCAAGGGCGTCTGCCGGTCTGTATGGAATACGACGACACTATCTGAGTGGTGAGGATAAAGGCTCAGCCTCCTGTGTATGAGTACGTCAAGTGAGAGGAATAGTAGGTTGTACGATTGTAGTCATGTTTTTCAATCGTGAACTACGCGTGTAAAAACAACACCAGCCGGTTCGTGCTTCATCCGGTCAGGCTTACGGAATTGAGGAGATGCACTCTGTTGTCGGAAAGCATTTCTGTACCTTTGGGACAGTGCCGGCATCCGAGAACACACTATGTCCTATCGAGGTGTGACAGAGCATGTGGTGGCTGAAGCGGCGTAGCCGAGCATGCAATAACTCACAGGAAGGTGTTAGGTTGGGACGAGTCCTAATCACCAAGCTCCCATCTCAGCTATCAAAAGGCCCAGTAGATTATCGTCAAGGAACAACGTTACATCGTCTGCACAAGAGACTTGGGATTTCCGTACATTTTCCGCGGATGTCCGTCCCGGTTGCCCGTTCACAAGCTCACGACCTCAAAGCTGGGCGGGAAAGTTTAAGTACGTCTCCATTTGGTACATGTGCACCATATCGCAGTTGGCCAGGATTACAAAGCCAAACTTCTTGATGGCGCCACGGTCCACACCACCCGCGATCAAAGCAAGTATGAGTTCTACATTCTCTTGATGAGTTGGCTATGTGAGTGAGAAGAACTGTGCGCTCATTGTGCTCGTTCCCATAGGGAGTCTCAGCGAAAGCCGGCTACCCATCAGAACTGATGGATGCGATTTGTTGTCCCCGCTAGTACAGCGTACATGTCTACACAAGCGCAGGAAGGGAGTGAGAGAAAAAGGCCGTGAGCCTAGGTAGCAGGTTTGGTTGACAATGCTGCCAGGAACACGCAAGGGAGAAATTGTATACCTGTCCCGGCCCGCCCTCATAGCTAGTAGCTGGTCGAGGGTCGCTGACAGGTTCCATGCGTTCCGTGTGGTCCCGATCACTTTGTCTTTGTGCAGTGCCTGGATTAGCTAGGCCATTGTCAGTAATTCAAAGCTACGAGAGGAAAGACCCACAGAAAGACATCAGAGCACCTCTTCAGGACGAAATATAAAAGTTTCAACTCGCAATAGATCCAACCACGGAGTAGACGCAGGCCAGTGGACTTCCTGGGGACCATCTCTGTATGGATGATGATATCCTACGGTTTAGCTATCATTGCGGTCCAGGTCAGTCAATTTGGCAGGACACTTACCCCATGTATGGCGCGGACTGGCCCCAGAAGGCGTCTCCATGGCGGAACCCTTCATGCCACTATACAAGCCATACACCGCTGGGCATGATACCACCATCTCTGCGAAGTGATGGTCTCCCATTTCCAGGGGTCTGCGGTGCATCTCCCGGACTTTTTGGACGAAGGGTTGTACGGAGTCAGACTCGAAATGAGAGGCATCGACATGTTGTCGCGACTTCACGTCCGCCTCGAAAGGGTGAGTGCCGAGGTTATGGATGCAACAAAGCCGATGCCACGGGAATCCTGTACCGGTGGACCTTTGTGTGCCTCATGTCAGAGAGCAGCGAAACGACAGGGAGCCTCATACCAAATGCAACGACCGCACGAGTAGGGCGAAGTTTGTATACCACAAGGGGATTGAAAGCCTTCAATGTCGCATGGCGATGCTCACTCAGAGAGCCTTATATCTTCATCTTGGTATTATTTCTTCCACGCATATCAACTCTCCGCACCGTGAGCTACGACAAGCGTGGACGCAGGAATCATCCGATACTTGTCGAGTCTTCCATGTAAGTCCAATAGCACGTGCTAGACGTGCAGATCCACGACACCTTGAAAAAAAAAATATATGTTGTGAAAACTTTGGACTGTATCATTGTTACACCCACTGATATGCAATGATCCGCCCAACGATCCGTATTTCTCCGATGCGAGTGGATGATGGTACAACTGCCAGACAGTGTTGATTCCGTGTTAGCCTGTCGCGCTCTTGCTTGCGGCCCCTGTGACTTCAAGCCGATGTGCTTACTATAGTGAACTTCAAATGCAGGATTTTGCGTGAAACTTAAGTTGATATCTGATGGCCTGGAAGCAGTGTCAGGAGTTCTTTGTCCTCAGTCCCAATGTCCTGGGGGACTCCTACGGATTGCACTGACCTGTAAAATATGGATCGAGATGAGATCTGCTCGGTATCTGATTCCTCCTCTTGTAGGCACTGTATGTATACTGTCTCAGCATTGCATCCCTTGGGAGATACGCTCGACGCGGAGTTGTCTGTCACCTGTTGCTGATAGTCCCACCACTAGGATCATAATGCATCTCTTAGGACTTACATATACCAATTGACATCTGATCGCTTGAAGCCTTTTTACTGTCGTCGGTTGTAGCGTCTGAAGGAGGTCCTATTGTCCACTCAGGTCATCTGAGATTGGATCCACAGCATCATCGGTGGCCACGTGATTGCGAATGTCGGGCAAGCTTTGTATATTGTAAGCGTAGTTAGGTAGACTCTAAGCCTTTTATTCACCCAGTTCAAGTCCGGCACAATGCCAGAGTCAGAACTTGATTCCCCAAGAATGCTTCCCGCACCTCATGTTTGACAAGCAATTATGAGTTGCATCCTTGAACTGCATCCATCAAGAGCGGACTTGTTCGTACCAATCATTCCTTTGACGCTGCCAGCGAAAGCTTCTGAAAGTTTGTGTGCGCAGGTCTATTCTCCTATAAACAAAGTTCTGCGTGAGTATTAGCATCACTGAGGATATTGCCGCGCCTCCGCTGGTCTGCGTTGCAAATCCGTTATCATAACAATACTACCACCCCACCCAGCCTCGTCGTGGTAGTATATCAAACACTACGAATGCGATCTTGGCTGGTAAAAGAGGACGAACTAGATTAGTGGGTACCGCTGAAATAGTAGTTGACATTGACGACCCACGGAGCCCAGAGGGCTCGGACTAACAGGGTTAACAAAGTCAGCTATTCGCTTCTTGTTTCTCCTTGCTTCGCTTGTAGCAAATCTCGTTAGTTTCGCTCTGTATTTCATTTGACTCACATCGTTTTTGCAACCACCACACCTCTTGGCACGGGCTCCAACAAACTTCGCGTTTCGTTGTCCGAAGAGATCGCGAGCGTAGCTCGAAGTTCAATCAGGCAATGTCTATACTGTAGACCGTAAGTGATGTGGATGTACATAACGAAAGCATATAAAGCCTTGGCTTTGCGCCGAACAACTCACACTAAGAACGAGAACTCCGGGATTGAAATAGGCACATGGGTAGAGGCCTAACCGGAGGCATGAAGCTCATTGACACCGCCGTTAAGCCTACACACGGCCTGCGTTGTGACGTGGAATGGAATGTTTTTGCATCTTCAATTCCGTCACCACGGATTGCGAGTAAGTACTAGAAACGCCTACTGATAATTATCCCACGATGCCATTGCTTCAAGAAGTTGAAGGGCTTCCGATGTGACGAGACACGACACCTTCGATTTCAGGCTTGACCTTGTCTGGCATTTCTTTTCGGTCCACATGGTGACTTTGCACTTTGCAAGCGCTCCTGCAGTAGGATGGCGAGCATTTTGCCCAGCCCTCCTCATTCGACACAGGTTCTAGCAGCCTGCGCACCCGGGCCGGAAAACTTGGCAGCCCGCGGTACGCCATCCGTCCTCCCACTGCCCCTCAGGCTAGTAGAAGTTCGACTCATATATCTCTCTAAGGCGCGTGATTCTCGGAGCGCTCGAATAATCGCGCAGCTGACCCCCGCCTCCGGGCTCGTGTAGCGGGGCAGAGCCTGAGTAGCCTCAGTATCTCCACTGACTGCTTTACGTCAAAAAAAAACCCGATCGCATTGCCTACAGGAAGTTGCATCATGCTCATTGCTGTACAGGTAACGCTTGCTGCGTGCAGCAGTGTAATTGGCATTTTGACATCAGTGGCTATCAGACCTGAACCGGCACAGGGCCAGCAGCGTACATGCGACTACATGCGATCTCCAAATAATGGCAAGGCATTATACGCCAGTCACTCGCTGTCATGCTCTGACGACAGTAAAAATTCTACATAAGGCGAGTCAATTGTCAAATGAAGGTCACCTACACATAAGACTGCGCATCAGGGCAGTCACATTCTCTCGTTCGGTATAGCATAGATATTCATGTCAGTGATAAACTCCGTCATGAGGGTAAGCTGAGGGTGCCCACGACTTTGCAGGCCTCCCCCGCCCTTCCACCGAGGCTGTGCTTCCGCAGTTGGAGCATGGATAGCAGCGCGGACTCGACTTGCCGTGGTGTTGCGATGTGGGTAGCATATAGAGTGCAATCGAACCTGGAACAAAGCAATCACTATTGCTTAGTCACCCACTCTGCAACTCGCATTCTCTATGGGATACCCTCGACTTCTTTGCTTGGTGTTCCTCATCAGCACTGCAGCCGCCCAGGGTGCGAATTTATATAACTTGGTTCCTCGACTCAGAGTTTCCTTACATGTTTCTAGCCACGAGCACTGCGACCAGTACACCTAGCGCAACATCTAGTCCCACTCTGGTCCAGCAGGGCTACAGTACGTATTTCGTATAGCTTGCTCAGCACACAGTTTCGCTAACACAATGAAACAGACTACAACCCAAGTAAAGCTGCCGCGGGTATTTTCGCAGTGCTCTATGCGATCGCCTCGGTTGTCATTTTCTTCCGCTTATTTACTAATCGTACTTGGTGGGGTCTATGTCTGCCAATTGGAGCTGCAGGTAGGGCCCTCATCCTGCCGTCTCGGTGTTGTACTGACCTGAAGCGTGATCCAGTCACGTCAGCCGGTTTTGCTCTCCGCATTGCGATGACTATATATCCCAATTCTTTACCTATCTATCTTTGTTCGGCGCTATTTATTCTCCTGGCCCCTGCCGCCTTCCTGGCGTTTGATTACATTCTTTATGGCCGATTCGTTGTCAATTGCATCCAGCGTCGCCATTCATTGATCAGACCCGAGCGTACTGCGAGGTACTTCGTCGTCAGCGATATCACCATCTTCCTCGTTCAGGTATGCACCCTCTTTCCTGATGCTTTTTCCCGCTAAATCCTTTTTGAGCACAGGGTACGGGCGGCTCCCTTCTGGGCTCCACCGACCCCAATACAGATAAAATCGGTATTTACATCGTCATCGGGGGTCTCGCACTGCAGACATTGTCTTTTGGACTATATATTCTCCTCGTATATTACGCCTACTGGAGCCTGAAGCGAAACGGCATAAAGCCCTTTGAGGAACCATGGGGCAAGATTATGAAACTGCTCTTCTTTTCCTCGGCCTTTTTCCTTGTCCGTCTATTTCCTTCTCGAGCACATGCCTTTTACTCAAGCTGATGTCCGCCCAGTTACGCTGCATCTACCGTACCATTGAAGTTGCTCAAGGCCTCGGAAATGGTTATCTAGCCGATCACGAAGGTAAGAATGCCATGAGTCCTTTCAAGTTGCCAAAACAAGTCTCGTCATCGCTTCCCCCTTTTTTTTTCAGCATTCTTTTATGTATTTGATTCGCTCCCGCTCCTTATCGGGATTAGTACATACGCTGTTTACTGGCCAAGTCGATATCTCCGCCCATCTTTCAATACCCCCTCGGACGAGATGAGCGCCATCGATCCTCCGGAGACTCTTTACCAAGCATGAATGGACTGTCGTCGATATAAAAAGTAACGCTTCAGGGATGCTCACGGACGTTCATGGACTTTCCTTAACTTATACCTGGACTTGTTGCGTGTCATCATGCTCATAGATCACACAATTTGTAGTTCTACCTGACCATGATCTAGCATGTAGTCACCGGGATGTTTGACGAGATCGAGTGGACAGAAAGCACCCTAGTGATACTATATTTCCCCCCTCCTCTAAACCGGCCCGACTAGCTACGAACTAGCGTGATATATTGTCACCAGCTGCTACATACAGCAACACGTCAAGCAATAGAAATGATATGCAACCCTAACGGTGCAATTATTATAAACGCAAGGATGACACTAAAGACGTCCAATTTGGACACAAGAAAGAAAAAGAAAGAACATTCGCGGAAAAGTAGATCGTCTACATGGCGAGCTGGATTTCTGACGAATGAAATGCTCCATATGCAGGATGAATGCCTGGAATCCCCGCGCCGTTCGGTCGTCCATCGTCCATGCTGTTCATGAGCGGTGCATCCGGCCACGAGAACCTACCCGATAGGTGAGGTCGGTCATAGATCACCTGTAGAATAGGGGAAAAAAAACGCACCCAGGCATCATCATATTGCCCCACCATACTTCGTTGAGCGCATGCATGGTCGCCAAAGTGCCCCCATCCGCCAATACATCTGCCATGCTCACGTCGTTGCTCTCAAACGTTGGCCCAGAGACGGATCCGTTACTAAGGGTCACATGGCTGTACGACGCCATGTCAGACTGCTGCGCCGGGGCCGCCATCCCAGACGGGAGAGCCTCTGGCAGCGAACTCATCTTCAGCTGCATTGTATCAGTATCCTGGCGCGACTCAGATCCGTGTTGCGCTTGCATCCCGGCATGCGACATGTGTGAACCAGAAGGGCCATGTGGCCCCCCGTAGCTCTGGGACTGCGGTGGAGGCGCAAGCTGACTGGCTGGAGGAAGCGGCTGCAAACGCGCAGCCATAGTGCTTCCACCCTTGCGATGCTTCGTGAGCAGACCTGCGAGGAAACGCGCGTACAGGCGTGGGGTGTGACGTTCGTCGATGGCTACCTCTTGCAAAGTCGTGATGAGTCGACTAATCGAGTCAAAAATTTCGTCTTCCATGTCCCGGGTAAGAATATGGACGAATTCGGGTCGCAGAAGCTGTTTCAGACGGTGTGAACAATCATCTCGTTTCACGACAAGTAAAAGAACAAACCTTGAGCAAAAACGCAGAGGCGAAAGAGGCAAAGATGAAGTGACCTATCATGCACGACATGAACAACGTACAATTGTATACCAGAGCCGAAGATGGACGAGTCTTACCGTCAGGGGACGAGCGCATGAGACCACTTGGTGCAAGTACACTGATCATATGTTTGATAACAGCCGTTGCAGCTTCAAAACACTGTGAAGGATCTGTCTAAACACGAACCATGTTTCCGAATGAAAAATAAGTACCTTTGTAAGGAAGACATTGTCACTCGTTTCAATGCCCCGCTGAAAAGCGTCTTGAAATCCAAAAGAATACATGACAAGTCGCGAGTAGTTGACAAGGCTATGTTGTACTCAGCCAGACGTGAGGTTGCACAAGAAAACGGTACTACTCACAATGGGAGTAATGTACACCGGAACTGACATCCAGGATCTGAAGTCAAGTCGTAAACATAGCGAACACGAAACAGCAAGTGAAGCAAACCATTCGGGTCCGACTCTGATTGGAAGCGTAGCTTCCACTCCGTAAAGTAATTAGTTAGTTCCGCATCGTGCTGCAGTGTCACAGAGAGGAAGTTCAATGACTGATAAACGTGATATGATGACGTCAGCCGCACGGTCCGGGGGTACAACACGTGGACCCACCTTGTTCAGTCCCGTTGGCGCATTGGGATCAGAAAATAGTTCTTCATGGAAACGACCAACGATGCGCACCAGTTGGGAGTAGGCGCAGAGGTGAATATCATACTAATTCCAGGTCAGATCCCAATTGACCACAAACGAGCAGTTGGACGCCATGCTTACCTTGTCTCTATACTGAGATTGTCTATACCAGTCCGCCGAGTTCCTCGTGATAAAGTCTTCCTTGATCGTGCTCGGTTTCCCAAATTGCGTCGCAGTCGATCGGTCCAGGTTAAAGCAGATCATCCAGACCCGCGCCCGATTGAGCATCTCACGCTCCTGTCGTTCAGTTTGTGGGCGTGTCGTCGACACTTGATGTAGATTCAAATCCGTAGCCAGCCTGAGAATAGTAGGAGTCTGAGTATGGGGAAAGGAACGGGTGTTAACCAAAATTCCTCACCTAATTGCAAGTCCTGTGTATAACCAACTTCGGTCCTCCTCCCAGCGTCGGGCAGGAACGGCGTAGATACTCATGAGAATGTATGCCTGACATAGCTCGACAGACTTCCATCCATCGATGAGCGCGTTTGCCCCAGAGTGTTTTGCGAAGTGCATCGCCACGGGATAGATCTCAGATTTTTCGCTATAATACCGGGATGAGATTGCGCAGACTGTTCGGAGTCTCAGACGAATTATCGGGGAAGAAGATAATATATACGCACTGACGGTGAAAAGGAATGGACAACGCTGGAATATCGAGGACGAGGTGTGAAGTCTCGGGTCTAAAACGCCAATGAAAGGCTACATGACAGATGGGCGTCAGTCTTGCTCGCCTCGATGGAAATATCACGTACATTGATCTGGTTCCAAAAACTGTCCCGTGACATGAGCCTCGTGCTTCCCAGGAAGTAAAAAAGCAACACACATATCGAACAACTTGTCCACATCTGCGGGCGTCACCAGTCCGTGTAACAAGATGTCCGGTGGACTGTTTCTTTCGATCAAGTGCTTTCGGATATTGAGGTCGTTTGCTGGCCCTGGTCCGAGGACTCAATAAACATCATAGTCCTGACACGACGGTAACGAGTGACATACCTGGCCTGAAATACTCCTTGTTTGCGACACCCTGGATATAAACATCAACGAAAAGCCTATAGATCCAAGCACAATATTGGACACGTACCACGTTATCATCATCTTCCTCGGGCTTGATGGCGGCGCCACTCGTACCCGTACCACTTCCCAATCGACCCCGACTCTTTCCTTTCCCCTTTTCCTTTTCGTTGTCCTTGTCCAGAGAGAGGTTCGCGAGCAACCCAATCGGAACAGTGATATCCGGTAGCGCATCGCGTGCTTTTTCGGCATCCTCTCCTTCCGTGGTCGCCTCCTCGGCATCCTCCACAGCCTCGTCAGAGTCACCCATACCATGGCTGGCGGAAGAACGGTCCCCGGCACCGGCACCAGCCCCAGAGGATGGGACTTGGCCAGAACGGCGCATCTCGCGGATGATCTCCATCCTTGCTGCGGACGCCTGCCCGGGTGGTTGTGTGTTACTCTGAAGACGATCCATCCAATCAACCACACGGACGTTATCCTTGTCAGAAGGTGAGATCGCCAGCTTAAATTGGTCGATGGAGAGCGGTGTCGCCATGTACGGGTTGTGAAGCTGCAATGGGAACGGGGTCAACGTGAAACGCGCAGGTTGATAATGTGCGATCTACTTACCTGTTTTAAAAGAGATCCAATGATCTGATCCTTGTGACGAATCTGCGCAAGTAGGTATTCCCTTTTACTAACACGAGGGGGTGGTGATGAGTATGTGGATGATAATGTTTCAGAGGAGGCAGCAGAAGAATCAGAGTGAATTGAATCGCGGGATGAAGAACGCTTCATTTCTGTCGACATCGAACGACAAAAAGAAGAACAATTTTCAAGTGAAATCGTCAACGTGATAAACGGGGGAGTTGGTAAGAGGATCAGTCAAGAAATAAGGAGAAGACGACGAGCGACGGAGAGAGGACGGGCGCACTTAAGTAGCTCGACTGTAGTGTGAATGCTAATGAGGCCAGAACAATACAGCCCCTGCTGCGAGCACTGCTCCTGCCGGAAAGAAAGGATGCGAAAAAGAAAAGGAGTAGCCTATTCGTTGGCTCTATGAAGGGTGGGTATTAATGACCCTGCATGCCGCCCTGCTTCCAGGATAAAACCTAGACCAGGCGGCCATCAAGCCAATCGCGGATTTGAACAAACGAACCCGGAAGTGGGGGATGTCACACTCCGATATCCAAAAATGGAAACGTGACGGCAATGCAGTGCTCGGGGACGGCGCCAAAACGTCGCAGGAAAGAGAGAGAAAACAAGGAAGCATCGCAATGGACTCACTTGGGGGTAGGTCTACGCTTCTTTGCCTCAACGATGCAGGGACGGCCGGTAGAGGTACAACGCTTACACGCGTTTGCACCCTCCGGAAAGTCGCACTTCATCTATCATCATCCGGAAACAGATCATGATCGATGACAGCGAACACGAAGTGATACAAGCCAGACCCGGAGTGATTGATTCCCGGAAGCGTCAGAGTGCAAGGAGGGTTGAAATTAACAGCGATCCGATTCCAGTGGTTCCGTATTGGGGATAGCGAGATTCCAGACCGAGGTCCAAGGGAATGGCGAGTAAATCGGGCAAGCCAGGAAGACACAAGGATCATTCCCAACGTCGCAGTATGTTCCGAACAGGAAACATTGCATGCGGAGTCGTTAGGTACAGTTTCATTATGCGCATCACGTGAAAGGGATGGTTCAAAACGGCCAAATCAAAGTGATGGGTCGACGAAAGTGGAATAGTAATTGTTGACACGAGGTTCCGGAGGTTTAAGAATCGAAATTGCAGTTGCGTCCGTTTCAAATTCAGACCATGACGCGATGGTTGAAAAGGCGCCACGATCATGAAACATTTCAGAGGCGCAAGCACGTGTGTTCGGAGAAATTGTGTACCGTAGAAACACGAATGCCCAACATGTTCAGTTAGCCGTAAAGTGATGAAGAGATACTTTGATAAGCGAGCGAGTAGACTTCAGCAGGCGAGGGACAAACCTTGAGCCGTTTGCAATATGTGCACGCTCCGATCCTGCATAACAGTGATGTCGGAGACGATGGAGATGGATGAAATGTAGTGGTATACATCACGAGCCGAGCCGAGGACAGAATGGATCCACCGAGACAATCCGAGGCGACCAGGTCATCATGCGTGACCGGTAAGTTCGTAATTCAGGGCACAGCCGATCGGGAAAGCGCATCCGCAGTGTCAGAAATACGGAACAAATATCGCCGAGGTGGGGTGGGGCGCGGCCCGAGAAGCATGTTGATAGACGAGATGGAGCCGGTGGCGGGAGCATATCAATGCAGTGATGCGCCGTGGCCCGTGGCAGCATGCAAGTCGACGTGGGGCGGGCAGTCCAGTAATGGTCAGGCGGCCGGCAGGGGCAGTGCCCAAAGAGGCCGGGCGAATGACCGGCATTCGGTACCGGGTATGAATTATAACCGAGTCAGAAACACATATGTTTCGTGAAGATGCATAATGATGGACATGTCGTCGTCCGTCCGTTGTGGTCGCAGATGACCAGAGATACCGTACAGAAAGTTGATTGAAAAAAGAAAAACGGAAAACGGAAAACGGTACCGTCAGCATCACATCATCCGCAGGGGTGAAGGAAGAGGGCAGCGAAATAAAAGGGAGACGCACCTTCGTCCACCTGGTAGCCCTGGTAGAGCCTGGACTGACCCTCTTCCAGCGCCAAGGGTACTCGTCCCTCCACTCCCACTGAAGCCAAAACTGAGATTGTTACTCGGACCACCACCATCATCCAAACCAGGGACCCACTCAATGAGCGCCTCATCGTCGCTATCATCATCACTTTCGACCAAATGACTTCGAGAGGAAGGGATTTCGATCCTTGTAGACGGATCTGGCCGTGGGCGCTTTGTCGAAGGTCGAACAGGTGGAGCACGTGTAATAGGTACAGCGGCTGGCGCTTGTCCTTGATCTTCGACCATTCGTTGTGACTGCGGGTGAAACTCTGAGCGATTATGGGGATTCATGAATCCCGGCGTTGGCGTTGCATGTGAAGCCGAGACAGTCTCATATTGATATTGTCCCTGCATGCGTGCGAGAGCTTGCGCTTGTGGCTGCGCATGTTGTTGAACGAATCCATGGTGGGGATAGGACGACTGAACCGAGTGACCTAGCTGCGCTCCATTGCCTGAACCAGATCGAAAACCCGAACCTGGAAACATGCTACCCACAGGCAACGATCCCCCTCCCGGCTGCGGTGGGGACCCGGTAACGGTCGATAGGGAAGTAGAATGTGCGTGAGTGGCGCCCCGCCTCTGCCTATGTGCATGTTCATCGACCCCTTCCTCCTGCCCTGATATCCGACCTCGCCTCCCATCTTGCTCGGTGAAATCGGCCCTCGGTTCGTCCTCGACCGCATATGGAGCCCCATAGCGACGCAACTCCATCATTCCCATCGCCCGCGATGCCCTTGATAACGCTTCTGACCCCTGTGAAGACTCTGACTCCATCACTCCCGAGGATATTCCACTCGCCCCTCCACTTCCCCCGCCCTCATCAAGCGATGATGACGATGTGGTATTCGTCCCGCGATAGCTTCCATACGATCCTGCTGGCGAAACTGCGCTGAGTGCACCAGTACCTGAGTGCACCACATCACTTGTGTCAGCCCTTGCTGCAGTAGAAGTGAGAAAACTGTGATGGTATGACAGGTGTCCACATCCTGAGGTAGAAGACGGAAACGCAGGTAGGGAGGGAGGTCGTGAAGGGGTCGAGAGAAATGAAAGCGTGGAAGATGAAGTGTCGAATGAACAAGTCGACAAGGACGAGGGCGAAGGGGAAAGCGGAGACCCAGACGACGAGAACGGAGTACGTTGATTCATCGTACGTCGATATAAATGAAAGGAAATGCAACAAATGTGCGTCAGAAAATAAAAGAAGGGGCAAAGAAAGGAAATAGAAAAGACGGCGTAAGTTGGCTTTAAATGCCGCTGAGGGAAGAGCCCCAAACCCAACTATATTGAACGCGACCACAGGAAACCACGTTCGAAGCTAGAAGCTCTGAAATGATGGCAGCAAAATCGCACGCGGCCGAAAAATCAAGAGGTGAAGACGTTTCCCGCATGCCGGCAGGAAACCACGACCATATATGACTCGTGCTCTGTGAATACTCTGCAATGGCGGACAACCCGCCATGGAAGACGTCCGACAAGCACGTAGATACGTCATGGAGCGAGTAGCCTGCAAAGAATAGTATCTTCTAGATAGCATGAATGGAAAATAGGTGCCAAAACCGGGCCAGCACGATGGCAGCAATGAGAACGGAAACACGTGGTACAATCGCCATAGGTGAGCGAAGCAGTTCAACCAGTGCCAGACAAATATAACCCGACACGTGACGTGACGTTGAACGGAAAGGGAGAGATAAAGGGTAATCTGAGTGTGTGACGAGACCAAGACTCACCGGTATCACTCGCTGGAGTATTCGAGTGTGTTGGAGGCGTGAAAGCCGAAAAAGTGGAGTGTGGAGAAGAGTGTCTTTGTGCTTGCGGATAGGGCCTAGAGGCCAAAGGGTAGGCATCATGCTGTCCAAGAACGACAAGGTAAGTTTCGACAGGTAAAGGTTAAAGGATTGGGGTTATTATCATAAAGATAAGCACCCCATTACAGATCAGTTTTGAAATCGGTACCCGACGGGATCCGATACAGAGGTGGAAGACAATGGCGCGGAGCAAATACAAAGGATTGGACGCACAAGTGATGATAGACTATGACTGGCATGAACGTTGTAATACAATCTCGACGGTTCGTTCACGTGTTCCACGGGGATCCCTACGTCTGCCTGCGATCCTGTTGTAGAAGGGATATATTGCGGTGTAGTCCGAGGGTAGGGAGGATTTTGAGTAGTAACGAAGTCCAACGCTGAAGAAAGGGAGGTTCCTTGAATTTGATATTCTACAGGCGCAGTGCCGGCGTCGGAGGTGCTTGGTTGGTCTTGCGATGTAGGAAACGTGGTTACATGTTCTCGCGACTGAGCCTGCGTGCGGTTAGTGTGTGAATGCAATCGTTGTGGTGAGGTATATGCGTAAGACGGGGTTAACGAGAGTAGCTCTTGCAGCCGTTGGTTCGCAAGCTCTTGTGGGGATGTACGAACTTCTTGAGTCTAATGAGGATAAAAAAGACGGATTAAATAAAGTAGGCGGAGGTAGAGATGCATTACCTGACTGCTCTGTTCGTGTTGTTCTGTCTGTGCCAGTCCCTGTCTCGAGGGAATGGGATGAGTTTGGACGCGACCCTCTCTCTCCGTGGGGTCGTGTTGGCGGAGGCCCCTTTGCCGACGTGGAATAGGTAGAATCTGGCGATGTTGCTGAGGGAGCAAGTGACTACCGTCGCTGGGAAGACTCGCTTGATGAACGCTAAAGCCAGTTGTCGCTTGGATAAAGTCGTTGCTACTGGTTAAGACGGAACTCAAGCTGTTACCGGCAAGGAAGGCCGGATCACGGGATGTGAGCGAGTTGTCAGACAAGGAAGGGTCAAAGGGGGCATCCCATCTGCATCTGCCAAGGTGATGATAGTCGGGGATGGCACTTGCTTGTGCGGGATCGTAAAAGGATAATGCAGAGACGATCATCGGGGAAGTAGAAGAGGGTGTGGCGGACGAGGGACGGTTGGTGGGAGCAGAAGTGGAAGTGGAAGGGAGGTAGGACGAAGTTGCGGGAGGTTGGTGCGAATGGTCGCTTGAGGAGGGACGTGAATGGTACTGTGCGAAATGAGGGTGCGAAAGGGAGGAAGGCGGGGGAAGGCGGGAATGACGATGGGGAGTAGCACTGGAATACGAAATTGAGGAGAGAGTAGCAGAATGGCCCTTGCGTAGATTGGAGATGTTTCCGTGAGCAGAACTGGGTGCTGCAAGAGAATTATGAGCAAGAGAGAGAGGAGGAGACGGAGACGGGAAGGGTGTCAAAAATTGACAGGAAATGGGAGAGAAGGATGATCTAGAAAGGAACATACGGAGAGCTTACCTCCGGTGGTGTTCAAATCAGAAGAAAGCGCGAGATCTTCGTCAGGTGTCCGGCCTTTTTCCATTGCGGATGGATATTGATAATGAGTACTTGAGTGCTGAGCGACGCAAGATGTGGCCCTGATGGTGTATGGTACTAAAGACGGTGGTAGCTGAGCGAGCGGTCGAGGTTTTGGTTGAAGGGGGAGGAGTAACCCAACAAGGAGATGAAGCGATGGAGGAGAAAGGGATTCTCGATGGAGGGGAGTCGAGGCGCGAATCGCGATCGTGAATGGCAATGTTCTGGTAGAGTAGAGTCAACGATGCATCGCCCAGAAGGCGACAGACCTTCCAAGGTCATTTATGCAGCAAAAATACCTGGTCCTCGCTCCTCCTTCTCCAACACCGCCACCTCGGTCTTCCTTCATAGCCGGCACAGTTTCAAACGGCCCTCCACAACTAAAATGTACCGCCTCTCCATGACATCATCGCAAACCTCTTCGCGTCGTTTGTGTTGTCGCATTCGTCTCCGTGGAATAAAGTTATCGGTGCTCTCTGACACTCGACGCGCGCGGGCTGAGTCGGGCATTGACGTGGGAATCTCCCCCTGGCGCTGCGTCCACATGGTGCCCGTGCTGCTCTCTTCCTCGGTCATCCATCGCTTGGCAACACCACAACCTACGTGTCATTGTCAGATTTTAACTGCTTGCACACCGCCTTCCCACGTCAGCCATGCTCGCGACTTCCTCGTTCTCACACAGCTGTTGATTGATACCCTGGCCACCTCAAACCTCGTTCCTCCGCTGCAATACTGATCCGCCGACCACGGACATTACAACTGTATTTGTCCGCCCAGCTATCTCATTTATCATCACTCACGCATCTGTCGTGATCTCATTTCGTCGTTCTTTTTTTGGATTATCCTTACGAAGGACGCAAGGACCTCGTTTACTCCCGTACATGCCTCCTGGTGTGATTTATCATCCTCAAAATGGATCGTCTCAAGGGATTCGGCGTCCCTCCGTATCATATGTCAGACCTGACTGTACACTAGCAAGAGTATGATATACCAGAATGCTGGATCGTCTGCACATGCCAGGACCGAAGGGTGATCAAAAACGACTCCCTCTTCGCATTTAGTAGGTTCTTCAGCCTGTCGGAGAGAACGCCTGACTGAACGTTCTCGTTCACAGAAGCTGAACCACTCTTGTTGCAATAGGTACGTTTCATGAGCTATAGCGTATCGCCTCGGCCAACAGTTAGAGATTCTGATATTAGTACGAACAAATATTCATCCGTCTGATGATGATGGTCATCCACGACTTGGGAGTATCTAGACATCTCTCTCGCATCCCGATCAGTATGTCTTAGTGCCTCGCTCGTCGTAATGTCTCTGAATAGCTTACTTGTCAGCATCCACGTTGCGATAGACAAGGCCGCTTTGATTGCGTTCTCAATCCATTCCGCAGCATTGTGGGCTTCAGCATTGTCGGCCCGACAGTTAATTCGACTTGAACTACCCCACGTTCCTCCTCGTCACGCGCTCGTATCTTGTCGACAGGTGATTGTTCTCCTCTTCGGCCGCGAGTGCCATCCCGAGGCAGATGCCCTACCCAGCGTGTGCATGATCCCGCGAGGTGTGTACACTGTACCCGAATCGAGCGCGACATTCCCGTTCGTTACCACCGCCATCATCGGTCCATCCTACACGCCCGCCTTGATCAGTTCCTCTTCCCTCCAGGGCGATTGCGCTTTGCCAGGGAGGTCCTCAAGCCGATGGGACGCGCCGTCGTACACGCCGCGAAGGAGATGGCTATCACTGGACCCCTGACCCAAAATGTTCAGGGCCAGGACTGATGGCCGACGCTTTCTTGACGGTGGGTGCTGTTGCAACTGACAGTGGCTTGGGCAGGTAGGTGGTGTGGACAAGAGTGTCCTGCTGGCTGGGAAGATCGTGAACCAGCACGTTAATGTTAATGGGTGTGGCGGCATCAAGGCGATGACGGACTGATTGGGTGCGTCGTATAGCGGGATTGTCAATTGACACGCATGCGGCTCAGTTCAGGACGGGATCATTTATAGACGACTGCCCGCTAGTCATCATTGTATGATTGTAAAGACAGTATCAATCCGAGTTACATATACTATCGTTGTATCTACCTTATGCTCGTATGATCAAGCATCACATGACGATACGGACCTGACCAGATCATTGCCAAATACCAAAACCCACCCGAGGCTGGACAGAAACCATACCGCGACAAAGGAAGAACCAAACCAAACACACAACGTAGACGATTCGGTACGCTACTAACAATCGAATACTAAGGCCAACAAACCTGGCCCCCCTTTCAGCCAGTAGTAAAAGTACGTCAAGGTAACGTCCCCGCAAGGATGATTAATTGATCACCGTCGTGCATTCGACAAGCCTGTGAAGGGCTGCCACCACCACGGTGTCGATAGAGCTAAAGGAAATGCGCCTGACATTGTTGTCCTCTACTACGATATCATATCTGCAAATTACTAAGCAAAGAAGAGACTGACAGAAGAATACAAGACACACCTCACAAGGCAGCGCTGAGAAGGAACATCATCGGTGTTGTTGTTTACAACAACAGTATCTTCAGGGTGGTCAGCTGCCTGGTACGGCAACGGCACCAGCATAGGATGAGAGCCGCCAGGCGCTCGCGCCAACCTCACTTGAATTTCTGCAGCCATCATGATGTCGGACGTGCCTTTTTGATGACTGGGCAGCTTGCAAGTCCCTGACATGAATGTCGATTTCGATGGTCGGGGAACGTCCTTGTCCAACTATTAGCATCAACGCAGCTCCATTTGTACCAGCACGCACCAGTCATAGCTGACTTGAAGTCACTAGTTCCAACGCAGCTATCGCAGAGTGATAGTGAGAGTCACTGCCAGTGGACAAGCCGTGGTTCCTTGCGTTCCCATCGATAAATAGACCCAGCTCCAAGTTGTCCGTTTGCGGCAACTGTTTCCCGCTACCAAAACATGCGAGCAGTCCCAAAAGTATTGTTCATAGTACGAGTTTATCATACTCGTCGTGGTCCGACAAGTGTCCCACATGTAAGCGGGATCGAACCTCTGTTGCGTTCACATTGACCCTACTCCAAGACCCTCTCTCCTTTTGCGGTCTTCCAAAGATGACATGTGGTGCTTCTTGCCACCAGATTTGACCCAACACGTTCGATACTTTTTCACCAAGATCATAATCATGTAGGATCTTGAGTTGCCTTACACCATGGGAAAACTTCGCCAGATGACGACGTGCAAGGTTGGCAAGGAATGGGGATAACTCTCGCATTTTCAAGCCGTGACTAGCAACATCAAGGAATGTGAGTTCAGAAAACGACACAGGTGAGTCGTTGCTTAATACTGGCTTGTTTACGCATCCTAAGCTTCAAGCTTCATGCCGTAGACGTGATGGCTTATACTAGGTAAGACTCAATTCTGTATGCCAACAAGCACTGAACGACGATTGCCACTTTCCATTACCGGAACACGTAGAAAGTCAGTCTTCCCTCCGTAAAATCATGTCACCGAGCTCATTTGCCTCAGCCCCATCAAAACGAGTCATGTCCCTCAAAGATCCATCGTCCAAGATTTCCAAATTGTCACCAGATCCACGTATACTTTGAACGGACACCTCATTGCAAATGGTCGCGAAATTTCGTGGAGCGGTAACAGATTCTATCCAAGACATAACCATAACCTATAATATTCCCACATCTTACCCAGGTACCTCCTTTTCATTATTGCCGTGTACACCGACAGTGATGTTGTGGAATTTGCGACTCACCGGCGGAAGCGATACGAGAACAAGGGCCATGGACAATTGAAGAGCAACGTGACCAGTACCGTGGAAGAGGCACTCAAGGGCCCACGATAAGAGCAAGTCGCGTCAAAAGGTGCTTTGCAGGTAATGGAATACTCGGCAGCGACGATAGACCAAGTCCGGCGACGAGTCGTATTGTCCTAGTCACGATAGACTTGTTGTAGATTATTTACCAAAGATCTTGTCTTTTCCGACCTTAACCCAGTTGAGATGGATGTTGACATCGAATTCGGTCCTAACAATCACAATGCAAAGACCCTGATCGGACATGTCAGAGCGTCGAGAGTGGGAGAGGTTGCACAGGATGGACTCTCGCACGAGGTATATTCGGAATTCTGAGAATTTGACTTCCATGTAACCGAGGGGAAAGGCATTACTATCGCGATCCGCTATGCCACCGTCCGCAGGCAAGGAGCACCTGACGATCGTGGATTGGAACGCCAAGTTATTCAATATCCTTCTACTTACTATCGCCTTCTCCCTATACTCTCGCGTTCGTATGTATTCATTGCACTGGGCCGTCAAACGGTCTGTGTTTCATCGTGAGGGGATGTATTTGCCTAACGAGTCCTTAGACCAAATCCTTCACCGCCTTTACTGAACGAATTGAACAAGGTGACTTGGGTTACCTTGCGGAAATCCATGCTATGCTTTGTGGCCTAAAGGTCCTGGTCTCCACTGAAACTATCAATGGTCTCGAGACCGCCTGTCGCGCCTTGGGTGGACATGGCTACAGCATGTTTGCTGGCATTGGACGCATTTATGCGGACTATCTTCCGGCCGCCACGTAAGCTGGTTAAACAATCTGATTCGTCTAGCTCACTGTTTGTTAGCTATGAAGGGGACAACTTTGTACTT
>JBBPNA010000069.1:0-101820 GCA_038090555.1 Boletus subcaerulescens | reverse complement strand
AGGAGCAGAATGATGATCAGAGTGGAGCATGGAACACAGCTGGGGCGGGCTGTACCGATTGACAGGCGAAATACAAGCTAGAGCTGAAGGGGGTTGATTAGAGGTACAGAATTCAGAGGTACAAGTCCAAGGTATGTCCGTTGACTTGAGGTCAAAGGTACTCCAAGGTATTCCAGAGTTGGAACAGAGTTGGACTTGTCAAATATCTTGGTCTGAGGTAAAACAGTATTCCGCAGTATTCTGGAGTTGGCCAGAGTTGGACTTGGTGGATTTCTGGGTCATGACAGGACATTGGCACAGGACTTATGTGTCACGCCCTTGTCAGGTCCCGTGTCCTCATATTTAGGATAGAGAAAGAGGGAAATGAAGTCAGACTCAAGAGGAGGTAACTTAGTTAATTTTCATACTGAAGGTATGACCGCATATTACAGGGGACTTATATACTACTCGAAACCTGGAAGAAGTCCAGATCTGAGACTAATGTGCGAAGGCAATGTACATTGGATCAGAATGATGAACAACGGAGCATGGAGCACAGCTGGGACGGGCTGTACCGATCAGGAGGTGAAAATGTAGACTAGAATGGAAAAAGATTAATGTAGGTACAAGTACGGAGTTGCAACTCCGTAGATGTCCGTTACTCCTTGGTCAAGGTTCCCCGAAGTACTCCAGAGTTGACTGGAGTTGGACTTGGTAATTTCTGGGTCATGACAGCCCATCATAGATGGTAAGAAGGAAATCTGGATCATAAAGAATGGGGCCAAGTTGATTGTTGTGGTTGACCAACTGGTCTTTATCTTGGCATTGTTATATGGTCAGGGAATGACCGTGTGGAGTGGTACCATCACCCAAGTGGATTTTCCTGGTGTAGCCCAGGACAAAGTTGTCATTGTCAAAGACTCATTTGTAGATCCAATGCGACAATACACTGAAGGCAAGATCCTGAAGATTTTGAAGGAACATGGGATAGAAGGTGTCCCACGACTAGTACACAAACAGCAAGTTCAAATGACGCATCCCTTGGACCCATACTTGGTGATAAATGTGTCAACCCATATTCTTCGTTCATTGGTTGTAGATCCCCTCCCCAAGGGCAGCAAATACCACTTGTGTGTTCTATCTCGCCTAATATCCAAACCAAAAGGGGAAGCTATCTTCAATTTTTTGTCTCTCACAGAACTACTTGTCACACTTATAGACTGCTTGCAAGGTGTGTCTCTCATCCAGGTCAGTAGTGAATGGTGGCTGATGAGTCCATATTAGCACACCTTGACGCTTTTGAAAAGGCGGGCATCCTTCATTGGGATGTTAGCCTGTTGAACCTTTTGTCTGTCACCTTAGGCACAGGGGAGAAGTGCAAGACAGAGCCTCTGTGTGTCCTCGGCAAAGATGAACACATCTGACTCAAGCAGAAGATCATGATGCAAGCCCTTCATCATGGTCTCTTGGTTGATTGGGGGTATGCAATTCCATTTCAGGGGTGTGTGTCACGACCCAGAAATCCACCAAGTCCAACTCCGGCCAACTCCGGAATACCTCGGAACACCATTTTACCTCAGACCAAGATATTTGACAAGTCCAACTCTGTTCCAACTCCGGAATACCTTGGAGTACTTTTGACCTCAAGTCAACGGACATACCTTGGACTTGTACCTCTGAATTCTGTACCTCTAATCAACCCCCTTCAGCTCTAGCTTGTATTTTGCCTGTCAATCGGTACAGCCTGCCCCAGCTGTGTTCCGTGCTCTGCTCTGATCATCATTCTGCTCCTATGTACATTGCCTCACGCAGTATTTACAGACCCAGATCTCCTCCAGACTTTTAGTGTATATAACACTTCTGTATTCTCCGTCGTAGAGTAGTACGAAAATCAACTAAAGTCCTATTACTTCTAATCCCGCTCCTTCCCTATGATCTCCTTAAATCTCTGACCCTTTGAAATACGAGGACCCGTGAGTCTGGCAAGGGTGTGACACATAAGTCCTGCGCCGATGTCCTCACCCCCTCCGCTCCTTGGTCCCTCCGTCCTCCAACATCTCCAGACGTCGCTGCTAGTCAGTGACAAACATCGGAGCCCCTATCTATCATCTCCAAATGGACTTCGTTCCATTATCCTCGGAGTTGGTCTACTACCTCTGGACTTCATTTCATCAACCTCAATCCTTCCGGATCTCCGCCGGAGTTTGACAAGGAGAAATATGGTCTCTGACAGTGTGGGACACCTAAGCCCCATGGACAGAAGGTGCCTTCCACCTCAAACAGTTCCCCCACCCTTTATGTTAGGTCACCAGGACACTTGCAGGTGAAGGCAAAACCTCAAAATCAATTGAATGGCAGAGATAACATTGTAATTTCCCTGGTCAACGAGTCCCTCCCTGATGACCCCATCAATCCAATTGATGCAAGTGTTACGATTTGCCCCTGTATCTTTTTCTTTTCAGCTCTTTGTCGTTCCCACTCCTCATAGCCCTTCACCAGGTCTTATCGCCACCTAACCTGCAAACCCCACCGCTCGCAGGATATGCCCCTTCCTCTTGTCCTCGCCTTTATCTAACTTGCCCCTTCAAGGGAGATCTACCATAGTCTCTATTTGAGCCTTTGTTACTCTGTTCTCCAAGTATGTTCTTACTTGGATTCCCTCATAACTGGAATATGTACCTTATTCCTGGACTCGCTTACACCATCGTATGACTATTACTTATGCTTCTCTCATACAATATTTACTTAGTTCCCCTTCGTTGTACTAGAGCTAGTTACTAGATACCTACTCTTGTACTGTTCCCCTTGATCACCCTTGTACTACCTCATACTTCGTGGAATCCATCTCTTCGAAGTCTCCTCGCCAAGTCTAAGTCTCTTCGCTAGCATTAGACTAGCTCTTGTCCCTTGAACCCTCGACCCCTGACTTGTTACCTAGCACTTGACTAGCAATGACACCTTTGTTCCAAGGACTCCGTGTCGCCGTAAAAGACATGCTCACCTCGAAACCTCTGACCTCCTGAACCCTCAAGGGCTACATTTGTCCCTATCCGGGCCAAACGTAACAGCAAGTCCCCTCCATCGCACGGTGTGTCATAAATTTTCATTGGTTTGTCATTATCATGACATGTGCTAGGGTATGTGGGCCTGGATGGCTGTGGAGCTCAGCTATACGGTACCCGGAACCCCAGTTATACATCAACCCTACCACGACCTCGAGACCTTCTTCTATATCCTTGTTGCAATATGTCTCCTGTACGACTCTCCTCGTGCTACCAAGCCTCTGAAAAAACTCGCTGAATGCTTTGATATGCTCTTCACTGTATCAGAGCCCAGTGTCACCAAAACCCTCACCATTCAATCTGATTTTGGCTGGACAGCATTGATACGATACTTCCACACATATCCAGATACTTCAAGCCCATTGTTCCCCTCCTTGAGCAACTACACACAGAGCTTATTTTACCCATTAAGTTGGCAGGTGGTGCCATTAAGACCAACTCTTGCTTCACGCATCGGACATTTATCACTGTAATGGTGAATGCACTTTTCCAACTGCCAGACATGCTACTGTTACTGCACAGAGCAGTGGCGCACCTACCAACACTGTCCAACTCCCGTCCTCTGCCCTCTCGTCAATCATCACAACTGGCATGTTCCTATCCGAGGACACCCTCCCACGTCAATCTTCTCTCCAAATGACTGGGACCTCTTCTGGGAGTGCTGGCATCAAGCATCCCCGAGACAGCGATGATAACACATCAAGTCTTCAAGGACAGAAACATGTTTATCCATCTGCTGATGCATCAGGATCAGCTGTGCTCCAGATGCTGAATGATTTGGGTATCAAACCACCGAGATCGCTTACTTTGCCTTCAAGCGAACTGCTTCAGAGACTGTGGGGGCTGTCTAGTGCACCTCAGTAATGTACAACTCCGAGTCAGTAGCTTGTATATTTACATCAGAACAATATGTGGCTAGCTTTTTACATATCATGTTGTATGTATTTGGGATGTTATAAAGTAGCTATTTTGCCATGTGACGTATTTTAACCCATTCTACCCATTACTGATGTTCATAAAAGAGTCACCCAGCCCAACTCACATGTTGCCCATCGACTCCTTCTCTGTGCAATGGCCAACAAGCACAGAATTATCTACAACGACGAGGATGATGACACTGCCGCTGCCACCGCCGATGGCTTGAAAGATGGAGACTCATCTGCCAAAAGAACCCGGAGGGTGTCAGACAAAACAGACAGACGTCCAGGTATGTACGCTACTTGGTAATCCCTGGCTGACCGACTCATGTCACCATTGACCTGGAAGTCACTGCCGCTGCATGAACTACTAGCAGCCTAAGACATTCTGCGTGCTCTGGGAGAGGTAACAGGGGCAGACTGGCCCAGTTGAAGTCGATTGAGCGAAAGCAGACAGAAAATGTGAAACGACCTTCAAGAGTTGATTGTGCTATGCAAGGTGAACAAATCAACCCCATGGCTCCTTCATCTCAAGATTCCAGAGGGTCCTGCCATAGGCAAGGACTTGACTCTGATTCCCCCCATGCAGTCCTGTCCCAGAACCTTGCAGCTGAACCTCCACAGCCGGTTTTCACATTGGCAGCACCTGGCCATGGATATGGTTTTAGGCTACCCAACACTGCATTCCAGACTGCCAACATTGCTGCTAACCTAGTGGCATCCAAGCTCCACACATCCACTGTAATCGCAGCTCCACACATCCACTGTAATCGCAGCTCCTCACTCATCTGTTACGCTCCCAGGCCAACCCAAAATCAACACCCAGGCGCCTCCTTGCAATCGGTTCCGTGGCATGGTTTCTGAGACCTCATCGCGTTCTGTGCCCTCATGGAGCACTTTGGTATTCTCTGCAGGGTCATCTCGATATGGAAGTATTTCAACTCTCCCTATGTCTCGTGCATCATCCATCTGCTCTATGGGTGAGCATATCCAGTCACACACCGCTCAACAGCAGAGTGGAGCAGTGCCTACTTCCTCTTTCAAACCACATCAAGTTTCATCCTCACATGGTATGTCCTTTGAAGCTGGGTACCCACGACCATCCCAGAATGAAAACCTTGATGAGCAAGAAACTGGTTCCCACCGTTCCTTGTCCACCACAAGACTAGATTGGACTGCATCCTTCTATCACTTGCCGCTCAGTGTCAATGCACCTGGTCATAGTATTACCGCTGCCTCTGCTCCTAGGGTTCGTGATGATGCAGTGAGCATTTTATTCTTGCTTGGGCATTAATCAACTGACTGAATGAGCCCCAGGACGAGATCAATGAAGACTCTCCAAGCAAGGACGACAGGTTTGCTGAACAAATGCTTCATCATCGTACGTCTTGCACTTCGCTTCCCAACAATGATATTCTGATACCGTCCTGGCAACATCAGCCCTTTTGGGCAATACCAATCTGGCTGGACCTTCATATGAACCACACAGTACATTATAGTGTATTCACGTAGCAGTACTTACCATGTTTTTATAGTTGACAACATTGACAACTCTATGAGCTTTGATCATGCAATTGTACAACCCCAACTCGAAAACAATGATGAAGCCTCAACTCCATCTTGTCAACCTTCACACTTGTCATCTGGTAAGTGATTGAGCAAGCTTCATACCGATTATACCTGAAAATTCTTTCTCATAAAGGTAATGCCACTCAAGCAGCTGAGGACATTGTAACCACCCACCATAGACGTAACCGCACTCCTCGATTGCCGAGCAACTCGCAGCTATTGGCAACTAGGCACCAGCAAATGCAAGTCAGAGCTGGCGATCAAGATGCCGCACTGACTGCCCAAGTTGCAGCTTGTCCAAAAGAGGTCCTGCCAGCTGCAGAGACAGGAAACAATGACCGTGTTGTTACAGACACAGACGCAAGTAAACCGGAAAGTAAACCAGTTGGTCCTGCAACAGAAGGGGGAGAACCGTGGCAACTTCAATACTACAGCCCCTCAACCTGCAATATCATCAAGCATGCAAAGCAGTTTTCCCACTGCAATGCCATGTCCATCAATGCATTCCCAACGCATCCCACTTTCAACTCCAAAGTTGTCGAGTACATTAACGAAGCGATTGCCGAATGCCAGCAGCGCTGCCTTAATGTTTCAGATGGTAAGTGGACTGTAATTCATAGCAATGTAACTTCCAAGTCAACGGATTTGTCTGTACAGGTTGGTGGCCGCATCACTTATCGGGCATTACCAGACTAGTAAGGTTGTCACCCCTTACGCATGACAAGCTTGTTCACTTCAGGCAGCTATGGGAAGATCTTGGAAATTGGCGCTCTGCGCTAAGGAAGAAAGCTTGTATGTTCGTTGCTCAGCACTACCAGTGGGATCCCAAAAATCACCATGAAGCAAATATCAAGATTGCAAAGTGCCTTTCGGACAACGGTGGCTTGTTCTTGAAAGATGGAGTTGACAATGAGGTAAGAGTTTGCAGTTGCCACAGTATGAGCTAACTTTGTTGCCAGGGCCATGTCAGCAACCTCGCCCATCCGGTGCTCATAGGACTTGTCATCGACTTTTTTTACACCAGTTCGACCTCTGTTGGCCAGTTATTCCCTGAAGTCTTTTCACAAGAAGTTCCAAGGGTTGCGGTGGCACTCACTGCAACAGCAGTTTGTCTCCCTTTCAACCTACTAATATTTGCAAAGCTAATATACATATTAAAGCTCAAGGTTGTCCTCAACGAGACGATTTTGGATGTGGATGAGGTCAATTTCCAGGTCACCTCTTATTCTCCGGTCTATGTTGAGATTTTTGGCCTGATGAGCAAATGTGATACCAGTCCTGTCCATCGAGCCAAAATGCAAGCTCTGCACGTCCGGTGGGTTGAACTCAGAAGGTATGTTGCCAGTTAATCCAACAATATGTATAATCACATATTTCATTGTGATAATGTATAGCAATGGCATGGCTAGACAAGAACCTGTCAGATCTGGGAATGGCTTTGATGTTGATCTTACCTAATGTGATCATGTCATTTTCTACACTATCCAAAATATCATTTCATTGTGAAGTCCTATCCTAGTTCTGTCCCAACCTGTCTAGTTTAATTTGAGTTTCAATACAAGTGTTATTGCAGTACTACCTCTAGTCTGGTCTAGTCTGGAGAACACATAGAACAGGTTGTGCAGATCCTAGGCTAGATGTGGGTAGTTAGGTACCTTGTTGTCAGAATCTGTGTAATGGACATTACTGTCCAGCTCTGTCCGAAAGAGGGCTAGTTTGCTGATGAACGCGTGGATATGTGTGCCATCTATGGCTCCTATGCAGTTGAAAAAGTGCCAAAAATAAGGATCACTGGTGATCTTTGTTGATATGGAAGTGTCGGCAGTTGGTAGCTTGACATGGGATGTATAGAATGGGGGTGAAGCGAAGAATTCGAGTACCTGTTTGAAATACCTAGTATGATATGTTCAAAGTGTTTACACACCTAAATGTGAAAGCTGCTCACCTTGAAATCATATCTGGTGCATGCTGAAACCTTTCTCCAACATGACAGGTACTGAGACCTATCACACACATGTGGAGGAAGATAGCTAGTTGTTGCTCGACTGAAATCCCATGGCAGGATTGCTTGAAGCCATTTTCAACTAGGACTTGAGTGAGTGCATCAAAGACGTCATGGTTGACACTAAGTGATGTCTTGATTCGATCAGGGTGGCCATTGAGAAGTTCAAGTGTCCATCCTTCACCAGTCAGAATGGATGTGTGATATGGAATCCTTTCGGTTCTTGACAGGAATAGCAGGCAGTAGTAGTACATTAAGTGGGCAGTGAGGATTGAGAGCAGGAGTAAAAGGTGGTGTCAACGTTCGAGTTCACTTTGTACAACTACTATCTGGGCTTGGAGGACCATGGCAAAGGCTGCTGTATCTGCTGATCGATCAATTGATCGAGTAAGCCCAGCAGGTCAGGTGACCACACAGCCTCCCAGCAGACATAAGCAACATTGAGTAGAAAATTTACTTTGCTGACGTACAAACTCTCAACCTGGTCAGGGCCTTAGTTCAATTCTCCATTCAGCTAGGGAACCCTCCATCACTGAAATAACAAGCGAGCTATAGGCCTTTATAATTGGATTATCATTCACATAAAGTACATAATTTCATGGAATCTGCCAATGCAAATGGTAATCCTCCGATATAGTATTATATAGGTACCTTCCATCCCCAATCGTGAGAAATTTGCCTGACTTTGAACAGAGTGTGGATTCTGTTGCAGCCAGATCCGATTCATCATAAAATATTGTGATCACAATCCATGCCACTCAGTCACCAAAATTATCTGCAATGGCCAGACAGCAGCATTACATGTTAGAAGCCTATTATTTATCACCATTGCTGACCATGCACACAATGGTGTACCATTTCAGTCCAGGACTAAATTTACACTGGTTTGGATGCTTTGCTTGTGTGCTGCTTAAATTCCTTGATATTTCATTGACTACCTACCATACATAAACAGACAGGCATACAGGTACAATACGAAAGGTGACACAAGCTTACAAACTGGCACACATGCATGCAGCAGAGACCCACAGACCCTCCGAGTCCCAAATGCCGCTGACCACTCGTAGTAGTGTTCAACCGAGTAGGATGGTGCGTGATGTGACAGTGCAGTGCTAGGCATGGGGCGGGAGTGTGTCGTTGGCCCCATGACTGGATGATGGCAAGTTGGATGTTGTCCAATGCAGTCCTCCTAGCTTGGCCTATAACGAAGGGCATGGGGTGCTAGATGGGATGGAGAAATAAAGATGCAGGCTAAAGCACCAAGCATGACGCACCTTTGCAGCAGATCCTATGTACCTGACACAAACAACAAACAAACAACAACAATCACTTACTGAACTGAACGAGTGAACAAGAGTTGCTCAAGTTGCAGCTCAAGGATAATGTGAAACACGATTGAAAGCATACCTAGAGGACAACACCGACAACTCACCTGAGATGAGGGGTCCCTCAAGCGAACCTTTAAGTAGGTGATCCGAGCCGATGCAATCGGCAAGTGACTGGGGTCTCAACTCACCCTGAATCTTGTGTAAACCAGGGTGTACAGAACCATTGAGTTTTCTGAGTCAGTGGTTGCATGTGACTGCTGCTGCTCCATTAGATCAGTCCCGTGTGAGGTCGACTCTATGCATACGTGCCCTCGCCGTTGAATGCTTCTGGTTGACTGAAGAGTGTGATTCCATTTTTGTACTTAACAGAAATAAATAATGGGTACTGCTTCAACCTTGACGCTATAATATCCAGGGTCACATCTCGTGACCCGTTGTTTGGCTGGCTTCTCGTCCACCTGTGACAGATGCATTCAATCCTGGTGTTGGCCAATCACAAGAATTCTCGTGGTCACACCCCAGAGGTCCATCGACGTGACCGTGTTGTTGCAGGAGCGATCCGAGCCTTGTCTAAGTGTGCACCCACCTCAATCAATCGCGAGTTGCGTGTCATGTGAGAGCGTGCCATGCCTGGGCATGCCCAAGTGGCCGCCCTGTCGTCGTCTCGTTGATCGATCGCCAAGCTAAGCGGATGGCCATACTGCGCTGATGGGCCGTCCATGACCCATATGTCCGTGCCACCTTGCTTGCCATGTCGAACAGACGGCGGCCCATAGTCGTCGAACTTGGGTGTGTGCGTGTGTGGCAGCGCCGTCCAGCCAAGGAGGTCCGGATACACTCATAGTACAGTATTGCCGTTCCGTGTAAATATAATGTCTTTGCTTTCCCGCACATAATCCCAGAACGTTTGGAACCCAACTTCTTGTTGACGTAGACCACCAAACCATTATCAACTACTTACAATTCTCGTACAAAGTGCTCGTACAAGCGAAACGTGCAGCCATTATCTTTTGCTAATAGAATACTCTGCAAACCACTCTATTTCGTAGAACACATGACCAGCTGTTTGACATGACTAAGAAATTGTAACTGGATTGTAATCCTCTGGCAATCTACGTCAGCCAGAAATGAATGTACCACCATCTGGAAAATTTTCAGGGTATGCAAAGCCATTATATTTACATATAAACCTTGTGACGTGCACGTATTTTCTGTGCTGCGGGGACATTATCACATGGGAATAGCACGGTCTGAATGTTTCAGTGATGTCATGCCTTCAAGGGGGCACTCGCCTTCATGTACAGTGCATACAGGTACTGCTATCAAAGTGATCAAACTCTTACCCTGCTTCCTTGACCACACAATCCCCCCCTTGATTTGTGTCGCCAACATCTCGTCTAACGTGGTACGAGCAACTCGGGCAGCGCCTCGGCAGCCTGTGATCATTCCATACATGTACCAAAGCAAATAAACTGACAAAATTACAACACACGTACTTGCGTCAAGCAGTACTAACGGCAATCAACTGCGCCAACTTCTCAGCGTCCATCCCCTCACGCCTAGGAATGATTCTACACCGAAACGGAAGCGGATGTCTGTGCAGCGCATCAGCACCGATCGAAAGGGTGAAGCATCATGACACTTACACAGCAATCCCGGTTGAAAATTTCGGTTCCACCGGTATCTCCATCCCATGCTCGTCCAGTGTCTTCAGAATCTTGAACACGGCCAACACCTTGGCAATGACCGCCCATAGGGACGTATCCGCAAAGTGTCTCCCGACACATATGCGTCGACCAAATCCAAACGTAAAATATCCCGTGCTGTCGGGTTTGAGCGACCCGTCGTCGTTGAGGAACCGCTCGGGGATGAACGCATGGGGGTTGGGGTACCTGGATTCATCGTGTGCCATTGACCTAGCAAAAAGATCAACATCATAGACATTGGTACAAGAACGCCGAAACACGAACCAAAGGTTTGCCAAGAGGAGAGCACCTGAAATTGGGTATCAGAAGTCGTTCAGTTTCCAGGAAACTACGGTGAAATAATTACCCTTTGGAATATGGTATCCAGCGTACACGTCGTCGTCCACAGCAGCATGAGGAACCGCTGTGTGATTTTAGGGGATGAGCGGTGAGCGTTAACAAAGCAAACACTCACAGAGAGGGAGGACAGGGCTGTATCTGAGCGTTTCTCGGAAAATGGCATCTATCAAGGGCAACAGAGGCCGATCGTCTATCGTTGGCAATCTGTCTTGGCCCACCACATCATCAATTTGTGCCTGCGCCTTTTCCTGGATTGCCGGGTTCGCCATCATCATGAGAAAAAATGTCATCAGGACCGAGTTGGACTGTTTTATTTTGTTAGCACTGGGAATCACCACCAAAACATGGTCCCTCGTACGGTCTCTGATGCACCTAACCAACATGGGTATCAGTATAGGGTCTCGCAACACATCCGACTCGGAGCAGCGTACCCAAAAACGCGGTCCCAGATGCCCCTTTGAGTTCTTGCATCCACGACTCTTCTGGGGAAATACTTTTGTCTTCCAGGTGTCGCATCGCGTCATGTACCATGGACGGTGCGGCGTCGCCGTTCTGGCACAGGTCATCATTTCAGCATACGCCAGGGATGAGTGATCAAAATGGACACTACTTACTAGTTTTTCAAGAGAGTACTCAAATGGCCGGTCAAGATACTGCTTCGTATATGCGCGTGCTGCCGCCATTTCCTTCTTAAATGACATGCCAGGAAGCCATGATGGAAGATAAAGTACTAGAAACATATCACCTCGTGGTTGGACACGAATCAGGACATGGAATCGACTTACACCATGGAAAGGCGCCAAGGATCACGGCAATGTCGGGACGCAGAGCAGGCAAGATAACCGTCAACACGTTTGCCACTATTTTGACGAGGTCGTCCTGGAGAGAGGTTGGATCATAGTTGTACACGCTATTCATGATGATTGATGACGTGTATCTCAATGGAGGGATGAGTGAGGCCAATTAACGTATTTTTCTCTCGTACACTTACTCGAAGAGGTGATCATCGAATTTTTCCGGCGTTGCAAGCAACCGCTGGAGGAGATGACACGCCCTTCGGTGTTGATAGGGCAGAAATCTATGCACCGCTTCGAGCCTAAATGTCTGATGAAGGAACCGCCTATGGAGTCGCCATCGATCGCCATAGGGCAAGAAAGCGGAATTGAAATCCACTCCGCACCTGAAAAGCAGATTGAGATCCGCAGCACAAAAAGAATTGAAGAACTGACAGGTTAGTGGTGATGAGGTATGGGCGGTCCGAATAATTCTTGGACCGGACCTCGAGCAAGTCTCTGGCGACCTTTTCCGAATTGATGATGATGATATCCTTTCCCAGCAGTCGAGAATAGACCAGGTCGCCTGTACGGATATTGGTTCGATCAAGCATGTAGGTAACATGTTGCAACCTACCGTACGTTCTTGCCCACTCGGCATATGTTAACCATGGAGCGTCTGTGTTGATACCGATAACGTTACCAACCCATGGTAAACCGGGAGGTCTTGGGGGCAATGGGTAAGGAATTTGACTCCTGAGAGCTCGTCGTCCGATATACAGAACCAAGAGGCATCCAAGTGCCAAGGTCCCTGTAGTTGTCCAATCATGCATCGCGTGGGATGGCAGACTGACGGAAAGGATCCAATTAAATTGATAGGGTGGGGCATGGCCATTTATGCCATCAGTCCAGGTATACAGCTGGTGCGGCCACGAGCGAGAGTCTTTGTCCGCCGACCGCCGTACTGTATTGTTGCGTAAGGTCCCGTCCACCTTGCCTCGCCTAGTTCGGCTACCATAGTTCTTGCTCGGTTAGATTCCCTACTACCAAGTCATGGGAGCCACTTGGTCACATGTCTTCCCACGCACCTGGGAATTGTTCTGGCAGTGCCGTGAATAGACGCAGGAATTATCACCTGCATGACAGTTAGTCTCGAAACCCAACGTTACTTTTTAGGAAGCGACGGGCACGCCCGAAACAAACGCTTCCTGTAACCGGCAGATCCCGATAGTCTCGTAACCAGCCGTTTTAGGATGTTCGGGGCTGACACCCCGCAGCTGTTTTTGGTCATCGGAAGATTCCGAGGCCTGTTAAGGCCATGACCAAAGAGGACGTCTGGTCACGAGACTAAGATCCCGAGTGTAGCGAGGGTATTAAAACGGATGGTTCGAGAGTGCTGTAAAGGACAGCATTGCAGCCAGGGAGATATTGGTCTCCGCGGGATTGGGCAAAGTGGAACTCCTTGTCTCTTTGGAGACACACGACCCCCATAATGCTAGTAAGTGGGCGCTGGGATACCTACTTTCTGTAATGTTCAATGAACAATCCATGTGTGGATAGCTGGAAGGAATGCGAGCGCTGAGAACACGCGCGGTCGCTAACACGATGTGAGAAAGTTTACTCATTGGTGAACCCCGCCGGGGGCCAGCGGTGGGCTTCCAAACTGCTGATCGGCGGAGCACGAACGCGAGCTGCGGTTGTGCTACTGTCACATGAAGTGATAATGGGAACTAACACAATGCTAACACAAGGCGGGAGTATGGCTGCTCGCTTGCGGGATCAGTGACACGATATGTAGAGACATTTAATACTCTTCCATTTTTGGGGAGGTCGGACGGGACCTACCTCTTCATCGCGCAGCGTGGGGTTGACGACTGAGCCGCGGCGGTGGTAGGTCAACCACAGGGGAGTCCGAAGGGGGGGAAGTGGGTGGGATTGCGTTTGCGTCAGGTTGAATCGGGGTCTGGTCCACCGGCCAATGCACAAGCGACCAGGGACTGAGCTGGTCAGCAACAAGCTGGACGTCGGACGGCAGAAATGATACAAAGATACTGAGCGACAGCTGGACGAGCTTGACCTCGGTATCAAGTTGGACGCGTGTTCTTTGTTTCGTTGCATGTAGCTCTGGGTAAGAGTACGTGAGTATATGGATGGAACATGCGCGCATGGGTTACTCCTTTGTAGTGAGTCGCTTACATGTCGTATGCTTGGGCTTAGAGCTTAATATCTTCAACCTCCACCTGATTGCTCCGTCTACGGTGCTTCGCTTTCCCCGAGGCGCAATCCAAAAACCAGAAAAAGCAATTCTCATGCGTATCCCGACCAGAGCCTGACGAGCGCATCAGCAATCCTGATCAACGCGCCGTCCCAAGGCATGTCTGGGTTGGCACCGCTTTTGCGAGGCGATTGAACACGGGAGCCGCAGAGAAATCTCGCTAACCTTTTTGGACTGCATTCATGACAGCGAGTGTCGTGACGACCGTTTGGCAATGGGTTAGTGCGGAGAAGAGTGTGACATTGGGATAAGCGACCTTTTCAAATTGGGCGACGCGCTAAGCGCTTGTTGTCTGAGATCTGAGAGGCTGCTGAAGGTGCCGTTGAGTGGAGCCAAGATCTAGTATTCAAAAGTGCCAAATAAGCACGCCGAAAGAGGACGAAGACGGGCCAAAGATCTGAGCTCGAACACGATGGTGGCGGGACGAACATTCGGGTACCAGCATTCCGTGACTATAGCGACGGAGTTGAAGACTCCACTCGACAGTGACGTGTATGACCACTAGTACTACGCGCCCTTTCAATGTCATGATCCCAAGCCGACCCCAGCCCCGGAGGATGCGCAACACAACACAACGAACGATCACGCGCCGATTCCGACACTCTCTCTTCACGGTTGAAGGTCAACAAGTCTCTGCACCACATCTGGATTTCGACCTTGTAATATTATGTCCAGGGTAGTGCAGGAACGGTGACATCCTGGCAAGAATATACGCCTCGAGTCGTCGATTCGTCATTAAGACAAACCTGTCAGATTGTTCCAGTGTTTTTCGAGGTCATTATTCGGAAAAACAGCCCATACGGTCTCAGAGGCGTGTGGGCATCATCCGCTTCTGCATAATGTTTTCGCCGAGATCGTCGAGCGGGCTTCTTCCCCATGATCACCTCGTGCATGGCAGCTGCTGCACGCGCTACTAGGTTCCTCGTCATCCGAATGAAAGGAAATTCCTTCACCAAAAGGATAATCAATCCACCTCAATCACGCATCTGGTGGTGTCCCACCGTGGCACCGCTGTGTTCTCCTTGCACGCTGTTGGCCCAATATAGGAAGGGTAAAAATAATCACCCTAATCTAGTATACATCTCATCCTACACCCCTACTCTGACCGCCCTCATTCGTGCTAGACGGCCCGATCCATTGAATCATGCAACTCGAGGGAGTCGTTTTCTTGCCAACGGTCTTGCCAAGGCTATTGGCGAGCATGAACTCCTTTCCGTAGGAACGGAACTGGACATTGCACAGCGCGTCAGCGACGTCGCCACACGCGTGCATAGAATGGAGATGCACCGTCCGATGTTGCCAAACACTTGGTTGTCCCATCGGCAGGCTCCTCACCATTCACTGAGTCTACCATCAGCGCACCCCACAGTATCCGAACAGTGCTTATAGATACCTTGGTTTGGTTCACGAACAGCAGCGGCAACGGCCACTGTATCTCGGCGATGTGCACGCTGAAGAATGGCCGGGTGGAAAGCAAATAGATCTAGGTAGAGGTCAGAATTGGAATAGCCTCCACTGCAGTGCAAGCTGATATCATAGACTCGCAGAGTCAATCGTGGTGTACTGGACGAGCAGGTCAGTGTTTACGAGCAACGACAATGTCGAGGAGTAATATTGAATTTCATTCCAGTTGGTCAAGCTGTAGAGCGGCAGCAAAGTGATTGATACAGCCAAGATTCTTTATCCTTGTGACTATTCAACACACTGGCAGGTCACCTCCGACACATGGCCAAGGAACTCTGCGTATGAACGTGGATGTAGCCCGACATACACCTCGTCGGATGGTTCTCGTCGACGTGGTCTTCGCCATTCACTGAATCTATCAGTCAATCATCAACCTCACGTCATACAGTGTCCAGTCAATGCTACCCCTGGGTCCGTCAGTCTTAGTCTGATTCTCCATTCAGCTAGGGAACCCTCATGCCTTCAAGGGGGCACTCGCCTTCATGTTCAGTGCATACAGGTACTGCTACGAAAGAGATCAAACTCTTATTCGCCCTGCTTCCTTGACCACACAATTCCCTCCTTGATTTGTGTCGCCAACGTCTCGTCTAGCGTGGTACGAGCAACTCGGGCAGCGCCTCGGCAGCCTGTGATCATTCCATACATGTCCTTGGCAAAGCAAAGAAACTGACAAAATTACAACACACGTACCTCCGTCACGCAGTACTAACGGCAATCAACTGCGCCAATTTCTCAGCGTCCATCCCCTCACGCCTAGGGACGATTCTACACCGAAACGGAAGCGGATGTCTGTGCAGCGCATCAGCACCGATTGAAAGGGCGAACCCGTTTGTCCATTGTCCATCACACTGACGTGACGCATCATGACACTTACACAGCAATCCCGGTTGAAAATTTCGGTTCCACCGGTATCTCCATCCCATGCTCGTCCAGTGTCCTCAGAATCTTGAAGACGGCCAACACCTTGGCGATGACTGCCCATAGGGACGTATCCGCAAAGTGTCTCCCGACACACATGCGTCGACCAAATCCAAACGTAAAATATCCCGTGCTGTCGGGTTTGAGCGACCCGTCGTCGTTGAGGAACCGCTCGGGAATAAACGCATGGGGGTTGGGGTACCTGGATTCATCGTGTGCCATTGACCTAAGCAAAAAGGTCAACATCATAGACATTAGTGGAAGAACACCGAGACACGAACCAAAGGTTTGCCAAGAGGAGAGCACCTGAAATTGGGTATCAGAAGTCGTTCAGTTTCCAAGAAATTACGATGAAATAATTACCCTTTGGAATATGGTATCCAGCGTACACGTCGTCGTCCACAGCAGCATGAGGAACCGCTGTGTGATTTTAGGGGATGAGCGGTGAGCGTTAACAAAGCAAACACTCACAGAGAGGGAGGACAGGGCTGTATCTGAGCGTTTCTCGGAAAATGGCATCTATCGAGGGCAACAGAGGCCGATCGTCTATCGTTGGCAATCTGTCTTGGCCCACCACATCATCAATTTGTGCCTGCGCCTTTTCCTGGATTGCCGGGTTCGCCATCATCATGAGAAAAAATGTCATCAGGACCGAGTTGGACTGTTTTATTTTGTTAGCACTGGGAATCACCACCAAAACATGGTCCCTCGTACGGTCTCTGATGCACCTAACCAACATGGGTATCAGTATAGGGTCTCGCAACACATCCGACTCGGAGCAGCGTACCCAAAAACGCGGTCCCAGATGCCCCTTTGAGTTCTTGCATCCACGACTCTTCTGGGGAAATACTTTTGTCTTCCAGGTGTCGCATCGCGTCATGTACCATGGACGGTGCGGCGTCGCCGTTCTGGCACAGGTCATCATTTCAACATACGCGGGGGATGAGTGATCAAAATGGACACTACTTACTAGTTTTTCAAGAGAGTACTCAAATGGCCGTTCGAGATACTGCTTCGTATACGCGCGTGCTGCCGACATTTCCTTCTTAAATGACATGCCGGGAAGCCATGATGGAAGATAAAGTACTAGAAACATATCACCTCGTGGTTGGACACGAATCAGGACATGGAATCGACTTACACCATGGAAAGGCGCCAAGGATCACGGCAATGTCGGGACGCAGAGCAGGCACGACAACCGTCAACACGTTGGCCACTATGTCGACGAGGTCGTCCTGGCGAGAAGTTGGATCATAGTTGTACACGCTATTCATGATGACTGATGACGTGTATCTCAATGGAGGGATGAGTGAGGTCAATTAACGCATTTTTCTCTCGTACACTTACTCGAAGAGGTGATCATCGAATTTTTCCGGCGTTGCAAGCAGCCGCTGGAGGAGATGACACGCCCTTCGGTGTTGATAGGGCAGAAATCTATGTATCGCTTCGAGCCTAAACGTCTGATGAAAGAACCGCCTATGGAGTCGCCATCGATCGCCATAGGGCAAGAAAACGGAATTGAAATCCACTCCGCACCTGAAAAGCAGATTGAGATCAGCAGCACAAAAAGAATTGAAGAACTGACAGGTCATTGGCGATAAAGTATGGGCGGTCCGAATAATTCTTGGACCGGACCTCGAGCAAGTCTCTGGCGACCTTTTCCGAATTGATGATGATGATATCCTTTCCCAGCAGTCGAGAATAAACCAGGTCGCCTGTACGGATATTGATTCGGTCAAGCATGTAGGTAACATGTTGCAACCTACCGTATGTTCTTGCCCACTCGGCATATGTTAACCATGGAGCGTCTGTGTTGATACCGATAACGTTACCAACCCATGGTAAACCGGGAGGTCTTGGGGGCAATGGGTAAGGAGTTTGACTCCTGAGAGTTCGTCGTCCGATATACAGAACCAAGAGGCATCCAAGTGCCAAGGTCCCTGTAGTTGTCCAATCATGCATCGCGGGGGGTTTGAAACAATGGCAGACTGACGGAAAGGATCCAATTAAATTGATAGGGTGGGGCATGGCCATTTATGCCACTGGTCCAGGTGTACAGCCGGCGCGGCCATGAGCGAGAGTCTTAACCGTCGTACTGTATTGTTGCGTAACCTTTTTCACATAGCTTTGGTGCCGTTAGGCAAACTGTACCATGCGCTTGTTTGAAGAATGACACCTGTCTCGGGTAGTGCGTACATTCTGATCAGTGAGCGGACACAGGAATTATCAGTCTCGCAACGTAATTTCAAGCTTTTGAGGCCATTTTTGGATGATCCTGAGCGGTCAGCAGTCTCAGTAATCAAAGAAGGGAATTACCTGATAGAGTGGGTTGCCCTGATTGAGCTTTGCTTCACACCGACGCTGTCAAGTTGTGTCTTTGAAGGCCACTGTGAGCTTGCTAAAACAATCTGAGGCGCGTCTGTATTTTTTATGCCATTCCGTATATTGATGGGGAAAAAAACAACCGCAATTGCGCTCGTTGATCACTCAATCAACGCTTGGGGATGCTGGTTGGCAGATCCCGGCTGACATATTGGTGAACGTCGGTTCAGGCTAGCCGAGTCTCAGGACTCGCCGAAACTTCTACTGCCCGGCCCATATAAAAGGAATTGACCCCATTTGGGCGTCTTGGCATTAGTGCCGTCCTCGAGTACCTGCATGACAGGGCTGTAAAGGATATGCAGCCAGGGAAATATCAATTGGTCGCCGCGGGGTTGTACAGAGCGTTCCTTGTCTCCTTGGGGCCACACGACCAGTATTCCCACGCAGCGGAAATCCATGCGTGGATAGCTGGAAGGAATGCGAGCGCTGAGAACACGCGCGGTTGCTAACACGATGTGAGAAAGTTTACTCACTGGTGAACCCCGCTGGGGGAACGGCGGTGGCTTCCAAACTGCTGATGGGAGCACGAACGCGAGCCGCAGTTGTGCCACTGTCACATTAATGAAGTAGGCTGTTGGCGCCACTGCCATCATCCGATATGATAATGGGAACTAACACAAGGCTAAAACAAGGCGAAAGTATGGCTGCTCGCTTGCGGGATCAGTGATACGATATGTAGAGACATCTACTTAATACTCTTCCATTTTTGGGAGGTCGGACGGGACCTACCTCTTCATCGCGCAGCGTGGGGATGACGACTGAGCCGCGGCGGTGGTAGTAGGTCCTTTGTAGTGAGTCGCTTAGATGTCGTATGCTTGGGCTTAGAGCTTGATGTTTCAACCTACACCTGATTGCTCCGTCTACGGTCCTTCGCTTTCCCCGAGGCGCAATCCAAAAACCAGATAGGAGAACAAGTCAGACAACGCGTAGACCAGAGCCTGACGAGCGCCGATCAGCAATCCTGATCAACGCGCCGTCCCAAGGTGGCATGTCTGGGTTGGTACCGCTTTTTTGCGAAGCGATTGAACACGGGAGCCGCAGAGAAATATCGCCAACCTTTTTGGACCGCAAAGAGTTAGTGCGGAGAAGAGTGTGACATTGGGATACTACGCGACCTTTTCAATTTAGGCGACGTGCTTGTTGTCCGATGAGATCTGAGAGGCTGAAGGTGTCGCTGAGTGGAGCCAAGATCTAGTATTCAAAGGCGCCAAATAAGCACGCCGAAAGATGACGAAGACGGGCCAACTTGAAAGAGGTGGTGATGCTTTGAAACCGTAGGATACTCTGAGCTCGAACACGATGATGGCGGGGGGACAAAATCCCGGGATGAACACGAGTCCTCTGGAATCAAGACAATCACTGTACCTTCGAGGCTCCAAGACCCCATCAGTGCTCGCCATGGTCGATGCGAGGCGAAATTTTTGTCTGGAACATTCATGTGGGTCTGATGTACATGTATCAATGGGTTCATACAAAGTCAGATTGCCCTCGTCGTGATTACTTACATATAAACCGAGCCTGGCAACATTGTAGGCGGGCATCTATTACCGTACGGATACCACCGCCCTCTTCATGGATTGACACTTACAGCGGGACTTCAAGTGAGCAGCTTCTTGTCGTACCAATCATGTTCTAGTCGGAGCGCTTCCTTGATGGTCTCGGCATGTCGCCAACCATGACCCTCTCCCTCGAAAAGGTGATATTGGACACCATCCGCACCGCTGTGCTCAATGATCGTGTTCACGATTTTCTCAGCCTGTTCCGGAAGTACGACCTTCTCTGCCCCTTGAAGCACCTGCAGGACGCGTCGGACCTCATGGACATCGCAATAACAAGACACGTACCAAAACTGGTGTTACGATCTTGTCCGCATGGTTCACAGGGCTACGCCCCGCATACACTTCTGGGACTTCCTGTGGCGTCCCACCCAACAACTTGTCCGTATACCTAAGCTCGAATTTGTGCGTGAACTTGGCGAACGATACGAGATCAGACACGCCAAAGGACGATGCTGCGGTTTTGAAAAAATCAGGCTCTGGTGCGATCGAGATGGACGCCAAAGTCGAGAAGCCGCCCGCAGAGCCACCCCTGATGGCAACACGACGGCCATCAATGAGCGAGTAAGGCGCGGCTGCGAGTAGTTTGGGAGCATCTTGGCAGTCCTGGATGTCTACGATACCCCAGTTCCCAGCGAGGCGCGATCTGAGACTGGGTATGAGAGCGAGTCTAGCAAGGCAAACGCAATTCTCACACGTATTCCCGGCCATAGCCTTACGAGCCCCCATAATTCACGTCCAACCTTTCAGGGCAGCCTCAGTCCATGTGGGAGCCCTCAGCTCTGTCACAGTTGAACGTAACGTACTTACCAGGCGTAGCCGCGACTTGTGTAGTACAACCTTTCCCAACTGAGCATTTGTGTTTCTATGCTGGTCGGGCCACCGTGCATGTGAACAATGCAAGGGGGCTTTTCCCCGAGGATACTTAACCCCGAGTACTTGGGATTCTTCGGTGCATAGTACACCACGTAGAGGGGTTTCCCATCTCTGTACAGCGTGATGGGTCGAGGAAGAGAGATGTACGCTTCGTTACCCGATGCAGACTGTGGGGCGCTCGACTTGAGAACTTGGTATGATGGCACAAACGACGACCCAGAAAACGTGCACAGGAAAATACCCCTTGGGGCGTCGCTTTTCCCCGCGGTGAAAACGATAGACGTGCCTCCTCTCTGGTTGACACAGTCAACAACGGAGAATGGGAAATCGTGGATTTCCACGATGCGTTTGTCATCAGAGAGACTGATGATGTACAAAACATTCCGTCCATCGCGAAAAGCAGTGAACGCAGCCAACTTGTCATTACCACCTCTTGGATCGTCGAGAAGCGCAAAGGGGAAATTTCCAAGAGTCCATGCAGGCGCACCAAAGTCCTCTTTGATAGACTCGGGAATGGCAAGCTGAGCGGCACCCGTCAGGGTGGAGTACGTGAATGGGTTCTGGAAGCCGTTCAATTCGTACGAGGTAAACACCAACATGGTATCAGACGCCCACAAGGGGTAGTTGACGGACTTTGTGAGTTGCTCGCCGGCAACGCGTGTGGTGTTTAAGACGGCGATGGTGTCCTGTTGGACCAGCACGTCGGCAACCTTGATCAACGAGCCTTCCCAAGGCATGTCTGGGTGGTACCACTCTTGCCAAGCGATCTTGGTACCTGATGGATTGAACACGGGAGCAGCATAGAAATCGGCGCCGACAACGAGGGGAAACACTGCTTTCCGGGCCGTGTTGATGACAGTGAGTGTCGTGATGACCGTTTGGGGAGTATCCACTGTGTGATCTTCGAGGACAGACACAAGAAGATCATGACGAACTGGGTGAACGGTAAAGTTGGCATGTCTGTACTCTTTTTTATCTACACCCCCCATCGACGGTGAGTGGGGATCGCACGGATGGATCAACTAGTATTACCTGGAGTGACTGGCTCGGGCGTCTCTGTCGTGGCCTTGATCGAGTATACGCGGTTGTCGGCGGAGCTGGAGAAGTACACTGTGCCTCCATACGCGATCGCTGCGGCTCCTCCATGTTCCTGGATGCTGGTACGTGCACTATACGGAGATGGTATGATGTCCTGTCCTGCAATCGTGTCTACAATCACATAACGGGCGTTATCTTGTGGACACGCTTCGATATGGTATATCTTGTTGTTCATGGGGTCGACGAAGAGATCGGTAAAGGAGATACTCTGAAACCATCCCGCCACTGATCTTTTCTGACGAGATGTTAACGAATTTAAGGACTCACGCCTTGCACGACGGACTCGGGTACGAATGAGGCGTAACGCCGGTATCTAGACAGTCTGACGCTGCTCATTGTCGACTTTAATTTAGCTACGATCCACATGCTTGATTTCTTACTACTCAGACGGAGTTGATCAGTTGTATTCCTCGAGTTGTACCAGCACAGTAATACATTTGAGCACCACGCACCGCATCTTGACCGACAGGAAAGCCTGATGATCGCCCGCATCCTCCTCCGATGAACATACGCTTCCTTCGCACACCTTTACATATCAGGCAGACGAGCTGCTGCACGGCCGTTGAAATAGTTCATCCAGTAGCTCTGCAACCTTTTTCTGCGCCTCGATTTTCTCCTGTTGCACACGCCTCAGTTCTACATCTCGACGATGCGCAATTTGCGCTTCGTCTGAGAGAAGTAAAAGTAACTTGAGAGAATGCGTGATTGAGAGCAGCGAGTTTGCTGCCTTGACCTGTGGCCAAAGTCGATGAACAAAGAAAAGCTTCGGCGCGAGAACAGGAGGGAGACATACCATCGACTCGGCACGCGATTCCGCTTGAAAAGACTCCTGGGCGATGCGAAACTTGTCCTTGTCTCCGATCTAGCGGGCCGTCAGGATGTAACGAGACAAGCGAATGAACCATGAACGCACAGAAGCAAGTCCAACGATGTCAACCATGCCATCCACGAGCACTTCCACCTCAGCATCCAGCTTTTTGTTCCATTCCTCTTCGATGTTGTCGAGGTACTCGTCCGAGTTTTGGTCGACGAGCGCGTTGACTGCGCTGCGTTGATGAAGGGTTGCTGTCGGAAGAGCAGACGGGCGGGAAACGTCTGTTTGTGGTTGCTCAGACATGCACTTGCGAGTGGTGTCTCGTCACGCTCACACCACCAACATATCCAGATGCGACTCCAGTCATTGATCCCCACAATACCAGATGATCTCGTCGCCGCTCTCGAGGCCTGCGGGATCAGAACAGACGCTGACCTCTTATTCTCTGGCACTCCTCTCGACATTATCCAAAGACTAACCCCCGGCGTGGTCAGTCTCGCGGATCTCAAAACATACATTGGTTTGGTAGCCGAGAGCGCGTCTGCTCCTGGTATCCGAGGGGACGCGCTATATACAGAAGAAATTCAAAGACGACGCGACTATAATTTAGACATCACTTGCGGCGTAGACGAACTCGACGCATTGGTCAATGGGTTTGACGGTGGTCGTGTCTTTGAAATCTCTGGAGATAGAGGATCGGGAAAAACGGTATGGAATACATGCAAGTTCATTATCGTATTTCTCAATCTCGATGTCAGTTGCTTGTATCACAGATCGCTCTGCGGTTACTAGCCGCGTACAACGAAGCGTCTGTTCTGTGGATGGACACCACAGGAGACTTTTCCGTGGAGCGGACCAGCCAGATAGCCCAACAGTTGGACGGAGAGGTGACAACCCCTGCTCTCATTCGTAAATCAAACTAAGTACCTGGAGAACTCCTCCGTAGTCCTTGAACGACTACAAGTCTCACTTGTACTCGACATAGACGCCGCACGTGCTCTTCTCGAAGACCTCGAATCCTCACTGACTGTATGTATGCTCGACTAACCTTGTATCCTGATGATTCAAGGGTGGCAGACCAACGCGTTGCGTGACCCTAGAGTTCGCCTGGTTGTTATCGATTCGATTACTTCCCTTTTGGCACCATCTCTCAGTGCTGTATCGTCCTATGGACATGCAATCATGACTACTTTCATGCAACATCTCCGCAATATGGCCCGGTCGTATTATCTGGCATTTCTTGTGAGTGTTTATACATTTTTCGTAGCGTCGTCTAACTCCTCCAAGGTTGTTAATAACACGTCTGGCTCTCTTCCTCACAATCCCATGTCCGTCTTTTCGTCAACAGTTAGGAAACCGGCTCTGGGCCCTTCGTTTACTTTCCTTACGGACTGCACCATATGGCTAGCTAAACATGAAGACACAACCAACGCCGAATCAGGATCCTCGATTCATGTCGCTGAAATATTCAAATCACGACCAACGGTGAGACTGTACAACTTCTGACTCATCTTTCTTTTTCTCATTCGAATTCATGTAGCGATCAAGAACATGGTGTACGTTCAAGATTCACAACAGGATTTTACGTTCCGCGACGGTACCAGAATAACGAGTGCCATTGCGATCGAGTTCATGCTTCGCGCACCTCAGACCCATCGAGCGCTTGAAGCGAGGGAGCTGGTACTTACCGTTTCACTGTTGGATATGAGTTTGGGATAGGTACCTCTGACGCACTATTTAGGAATGGGATCGACGTATGTTGTGCAGCTCAAGACTATGAATGTACAGGGCAATTAGGTCGTACTTCAGGTGCCGCGAGCGTGCTCGTTCAATTGTGCTCCGAAATGTTACTCCTCTGTGATTTCTATCTGCTTTTACGGTGATACTCCATTGAAGTGGTACAAGTAACTGCCGCAGAAGTCAAATCCTTGAAGACCTTTACTCTTATCCAGCTTCAAGTTGTCCTGACATGGACCTCCAGACGCGAGCTGCCAGTGTAGTAGCTGACCACCGACCCTGCTGAGAGAAATTCACATTAATTCCATCCTCCAGAAACCCTACCAAAGTCACAGACCATGTCATAGACGAAATGCATTTTCTTCGTTCCCCTACTCTCTTTTCCTTTCATTTGTAACTTAGTCACGGTACCAGTCACGACTCTTTGCTTATCTAATCCATCAACTCCGTGACACGGTCGCACCTCCCCCTTGAACTGTACACGCACACTGAACCGCCCCCCCCCGGCGGTATGTTGTCAGTGACCGTCAAATTTGCTATTGTTTTGTCCCTGCTGGTCGGGTAATTTGGGAAGTACCCGAGCAACAGAGACAAGAATCTCTTCACTTGGTCTTTGTCATCAAGTGGATGGTAAAGTCGAGCTCTTCATCGTACTTCATTCAGGTGTGTCCAGTTTCAACTATCCTTGTGCCGATTCCGCATTTGGCACATCAACCAGAGTTTGTGCTGTCTGAAGAGGAACGAAGGTATGTAAGTATTCGACGGACACACGTAGTTGGCCATCTAACGCACCCCAGAGCAATCAAGGTAGTCATCCAATCAGCGTAATTCTCCAAGAGAATTGATGTACCCGCTCATTGAAATTCTTGGTGTGGAACTCATATAATTTCTTTGGGGAGGGGCGTTTTACCTGAACCAAACCACCACTGGTTTCAACACCTGAGTAGCAAAAGGAGCTCAAACTTGGTGTCGATCGTGCGGGCGAATTGCGAAATGGTTGTGCAACTCGAGGCGAGAACTCGTCAACTCAACACGAAGAAAATCCACGCATGCCAAGACAAAAAAAGGCCCTCGGAGGTGCAGCGAGATGCACGGTCGATGTAGTCGCGGAGGACTTCCGCCCGGGTCCAGCTGACGTTTCGACCCGAACAACCAACTATGTTGGGTGTGCGGCAGTTATTAGTGACGAGGCGTCTCAGAAGTCAGTCTGGACCGACCCAAATTTGGGGACAGACGAATAAAATATATGACAGACATGCCCATAATGTTGGTTAGAAGCGACAGGAGCGCAAACAGAATGCTCGAGGGGAAAGGAGTCGAGTAATAGAACGGCCATAGAATCAGAAGTCCATTTGAGCTACATTCTATTGCAATATACCTGACGGAAATTCTGGAAGTCAGGATATATATAATATCATTCAAACACCCCAACAGCTCATGTTGTTCGAGATACAAAAGGAACGCGACGGACATTAAATCTCTCCAAAACTGACCGACCGGCATTAAAATGCTATCCACAAGCAATGAAACTCGCACTCACCGATCTGGCATGAAGACCGGAGCAAGCAAGCTCCACATGTAAAGGAGCATGCAGACCCAACTGCTGACAACACGCATCCACATTGCTGTCTCAGAGCGTCCGATATAGACGATCTCATCCGATTCAACAACACCCTGTTCAGTTGACACCACATTCCTGTGTATGGGAGATCGAGAGTCAAAACAAGTTCATCTGGGTAAAGTAGTGACTGACCAATCTGTGAGCAGCATCGCAACATACATTGTTCCAAGAGCAAAGATAACATGGAACCAAGCGTACTACAAAGGGCTCAGTGAAGAAAGATCACGAGGACGAACGGCCTTACATTGTAGCGAGTGCCAGAACGTTCATCATCCTTGGTTTCTCCGTAATCTTCTTCTTCCTCGTCCTCCTGGAGTGCAGACTCTGGAATAGCTCTAAATTGTTCGAAATCAAAATCAAACCAAGTCTGTATGTAGAAGAGCAAGTGTACCCTGCGTGTACTGCAGCCAACAATGCTTGATATCTAGGAGATTCCGTGCGCCCCGGTTGCGTGCTTACCACTCCCATCTCCGATTGTGGATAGTCGTCAATGGGCAGGTGAACGGCGCCACCTTTCTTCCCCGTGCCTACCAGTGCTCGGCTCTGCGTGGCCGCTCGACTGGTGGAATAGGCAATCGCGAGGAACGTAAAAATCGCACCTAGGACGACAGTCGTTGTTCCGGTCGTATTCGATCGTGTAAATGGGTTGCAAGCGTCATGAGCATGATTGGTCACAGCGGAGGTGATGAGATAAGTGCAATAGGCCGCCACCATGCCAGCCTGAGCGAGACCAGAACGTGGGTTGGATTCTTGTACTCTTGGGTGGATGGACAAGATCGTGCTGATGATGCAGAGAGCAAGATTGATCGATATAAAGAGGCGATTGAGCGTGCATCCAGAATCGGCAAAGTATCCATAGAGAACGCCAGTAAGAGTGAGGGTCACGACATATAGCAGGGCAGTAGAACCGATGAGGATCCATTGCCAGAGGGTCGACTCAGATTTCTCCCAGTTCTCCAGGCAAGTCTCTGACCAAGAGTGCGCAAAGTCGACCAAGAGCACGAGACCAAGAAGAATGAAGATTGTCGCGCCGATGAGGGCGATGTAGTCTCCCCAGAAGATAAAGAAGCCGTTCGGGATGAAGAAGGTGGAGGCCACCAACAGGAACCAGATTAAGACCTTGGGACCCCACCAGCTGGAGAGGGTGAATAAATGAGTATCGAGTAAGCAATGTCACGTTACCCATTCTGGATTGCTGCACGTTTATCCCGAGACTCCGTCACACCGATGAGGGATAGACTCAGGAGGGAGTGGAAGAGGAATAACGCAAAACAAACACGATGAACCTAGAGCAAGTATGAAGAAAAAGTGGCCAGAGGCAGGGCCATACAGGACGCACCGCAAGTACCCCGTAACACTTGCCTTCTTCGCACTCCATCTTGATGTAGTCGTAACTCCATTCCTCGATTTTGCGTATGGCGAACGGTGTTTTCATGAGCCATGCCAAAAGGGAATTGAGTATGAATATCATCTAGATTGAAGCAATTGGATTGAGCACACGGTAAGCTGCTGCGAGGACTTGCCGCAAATCCGATCCTACTCGCAATAGATGAGTTGCAATTGCACGACTTGCAGAACATGGAGGCTATCAGCTTCGCGTGAGTGTAGCCATACATTACAACACAACGAACCGACCTGCGGTGCTAGTGAAGCAGAAGGCCAGGCCACCCAGGCATGAGCTGGCTATCGTCACTAATGGACCCGCGAGAGGTATGGAGAATAGGATACCCATGCTTGGCTATTGCTTGTCAACGTCAGAGTACCAGGTAGCGGAGGGATGACTGGACTGTGCACAGTCTAATCCAGAAAAGGTAAGTCTTTCACACCGTATCCCAATTCAATGCTGTATCGAAGTGGATGTGATACACATACGTACGTGTACAGACATTTAAATAGATCGCAACATGATATCCTGCAAGAAGCCTCCTTTCAATTATCTCCTTTGCTTTCCATGACCCAATCACCCGATGTACGTGGCTCATCTAGGTCCACAGATTGAGGCGAGTTACCCCTGTCGGAAAAGTATTCCGTTTCCGTACGCTCGTTGGCGGGCATCTCGACGCCGGCGCGACCATCTTCAGATGAGACAAGCGTTACGTCGTCTTCGCCTCGATACCCTGCTTCTCCCTCTGCAGCGGGTGGAAGCTCTGGAACCCTTATCAGCCGGTTTGTCTTGTGATCCCATCTGTATCTCGGCAGAGCGCCGGGTTTCGCTAAAACTATATGCTGAGGACTGGGATGTTGCTGTTGTTCGTGGTTAACATCGTTATCCGCTGCAATCATGCTGAAATCGGTGCTAGCGGACGCCTCGGGCGTTGCTCGCTGCTCTTGATGATTCAACAATCCCTCAGACCCCCCTCTAGTACTTCCTGCCAACTGCGTAGCGGGATAGTTAGGTCCAGTGTCAGAATCGATTTCAGAGGCATTGATGGATGGCGAACTGAGACGAGAGACGAGGGGTTCTCCGCGCCTCCTCCTGGAGGCAGACAAGGTAAGTGGTCGCATTGGAATGGGGGGCTGATCGGGTAGGCGCTGGAAAGATTTAAGAACTCGTTGATATAAAAAGGTAGTTTATAAGGTACCTCTAATCGACAGCGACAAACTTTCTTTTTGTTGTGTCCCGTGGCTGTCCAAATCTGAAGTCATAAGTGCTCGGCAGCCAAAACCGACAAGATAAGCAGACACACATCGGTGACTGTGTAAAGTCCATCGTAACGATACCCCTTAACTGGTGCATACTCCGATCGACATTTGCAAGAACGAATGACTCGTACGGGATTTCTGGTAAGGGAGGATACCTAGGAAGGAATAGTGAATGAGAGGACAGAGTCGACAAATCAGCTTCCCCACTATTAATGCCCGATTTGGGGAGTCATCCCATGATTGGTCAAATATCTGTGGACCCACGCGGAGCTAGAGAAGGGCGTCATGTCAGTTCCGCAGTGAGCCTATGTCGAGGGTTACAGTAACTGACACGTTTTGGGGGATAAGTGTCAGTCCATCGTTTTCTACCACCTGCGCCAGTATAGATGCTGTTGATAGTCCGAGTCAGATGTAGTTGGCATCGCAAGGAAATAATCCATACATTACATCGCCCCTATCTTCGTTATCCTTGTATAAGCTCGAGAGAACGATAGAATAAGCGCCGTCTCTACGGTTTCCGCATATGCCAGCCATGAACGACCGGTGAACCGCAGAGTCGCAACAACCCTTGCTATTGTCATGTCGTGATACCGAGCGGTTGAGGTAATATGAGGATGACACCAACCGATAATCCCATTGAGTGAAGATCGGAACATTGGGTATGTTTCCAAATGTCTTGCTAGAGAAACGGGAAGCGACGTTAGGCAGCAATAGATAATCGAGAAAAAGATGCGCAAACGCTAAGGCACGGAGTTCCTCGTTCTGCCTTTTCGCTTGAGCCTTGGCGGCAATATCATCAACATCTCTAGCAAGCGGAGGGCGATGAGTTGCAGTGTTTTCCGGGACTGTTGGTGCCAGTGGGAGACCGTGGTTGGGAGGGGGACTGGTTCGAGCTGATTCCTGTGGGGGAGTTTGTACAGAATTTTCTGTGTCGACATGTGAGTCCATGGTGGTGGTCATTGGGCAAGTTGCATCGTGGCCATCGAGGCGATGCAGGGTGATTATCCGGAATGGGCAATCAATAGAACCGAGTCACTGCGGTCAACTGCCAGCACACGTAAAGTCTGCCATCCTCATTCGATTGATTGCCTCCGTGCTTAGACCCAGCTCGGAGTGCACCTCCTCCGCTGCAGTAGTCAAGATGATGATAAATGAATGCGTACGCGTGGATCAGAGAACAAGCTGGAACGGCCCACCTTTGGTTGGTTGGCAGGTTCCCATCTCCAGAGGCTCTTCCAAAGAGTAGTAGTGTGTTTTATCGTCCCTTCGACGCTCCATCCAGATTTGACACTTCTTGAGCGTGTTAGTAATTGCACAGGCCTGCGACACCCCCTGAGCGGAACAAAGTCCCATTTCGGAAGAGTGTCCCCCTATCTATCTACTAATTATCTGGGATGTCCGCCTGAAGGCCTGAACTGGCGACCAGTGTAGTCCATGCCAACCATTTCTTCCGCTATGGTTATATAAGTGGTATCATGGACAGTATTTATACAGTAGGATAATGTGCTTTGGTACGGACAGTGCGCGCAGTTTGGATTCCTGTTCGTCTAGCTACACGTTCAAGTGTTTAGATCTTGAGTACGAGTGATATGGCTTATGATAGCACACATGTACAGTGCCATCATTGGATTCATTGCAAGCTCTTGGTGGTGTCGAGACGCGTAGAGCAACAGACACCCTTTTGGCAGGCAGCGTGGTCAAATAGGATGCCTTTCACCCGAACCCTCCCCGATCACCGGCAACACAAAAGGTTAGTGCACAGGAAATACGGGAGATGATTCCCCTTGTCTGTCTTGCAGTCCTGTGGAAACATCATCATCGCATAGCGGCTAACATCGCGGTGAATGTGGCGGATCAACCAAGGCCTTCGTTGATAACCAGCGCTGGATGGATGGATACCCGGGGCTAAGTCTGCGAGTGGCATCAAACAGCGCGATGAGACACCTACGGTGCACCTGTAAATCCTACGTCCGCTGTCTAATCAGGCGAGTATTTACCCAACGTTAAGTTGCTTCAAGACGACGTGTCCCGATGGTGATCTGTTATTAATTGAAGCAAAAAAAACAAGGTACCTACTTGGCACGTCCCAGAGAAGCATGTCTACCAGTTGTCTAGACTGCTAACCCATTTGAAGCGGTCGTCTCTCCGCTCTCCGATTTCCCCGTGGTCGAAAGAACTTCCCTTGTTTCTTGCCCTGGTTATATGACAAGCTAACCATAGAAGTCGCACGGGAATCCCCCTGACACGTCGGATAACGTGGCGCCAGTGGTGGAGAAACAGGAGTGACATGGGTTGGATTCGCTCCGGGGAAAATGACAAGACAGGCATTGTCAACTCAATGGGCAGAGCCAAACACCGACCACAAGGGAGCGGCGAAACTAGGTAAGGAACGGATCTTTCAGCGTGACATGGCTGAGATGAAAAGCTGATAAGAAACCAGGTCTCAAGATCGGCATCGGAACGGCCCGTCCGACACCGAACTGGCTCGACCACGTCATAATGCGCTCATCGCACGCTAGTCGCGAATGTGTAGCCCCTAACGGGATCCTTCATCAACCGCCGGGACAGCTTTCGTCTCCTCCTCACATCTTGACTTGTCGTTTGTCAAGTGGTGTGGGTAGTCGTATTTCTTGATACTGCTACCAACTGACTGTAGCCGAGTGTCCAGACTGATCCAGACTGGTCCAGACTAGAACCAATCCACTGAGTGCTGCTTTTTCCATCGCGTCATGAATAAGTACCAACCAATCGGAACTCGCGAAAAAATGTTGCAGAGGGAAAGCGTTACAGCTCTGCTTTGCAGGGCGAAAACCCTGGAGAGTTTTAAACTGTAGCATCATCTTCCTCCCGATCCAACTAATCTTGTTGAAGATGCGCGCGCGGGTCTCCGTCGACGAATTCGAAACCTTTTCTTCGTTGGTCGCTCTATCCTAATTTCCCGACGTCCCTGCTTATCCCCGTTCCCAGTATGACGTATGAAACGTCGAGGAGCTACGTATGGCGTCAATGGACCAAGTTTGAAGCAACACTTGCATTCAGTATAATGGAGCCCTGGGAGAGGATCCTGTCCAGTGAGTGTCTGGTACCGACTAAGCCAAGTACAACATGATGCTTCCCGCTTGCGTGAATCGTACCTGTGCGAGATCTCTGACGGAAAGCTTGCAGTTTTCATCTACACGTTTTTCGCGATTCTGCTTATATCTGGGTTGTACCATTATCTGCCGCACCACGTGTCCATTATGTGCCAATGTGCGATTTATTACTTGTGGGGCGAAGGTGGTCACAAGAGTTTAGTCAGTGCGGGATTATGACATTGAAGGTATGGTGCTCACCACGGATTTGACTATCGCGAATTAACTTGATTCTGCAGGTTCATCAATGATGAACTCGGAGTAATGGAACCAACCTGAACATGCCTGGATATCCTATGTGGTTGACAGTGTGCTTGTGTAATTTCATAGCAGTGATGGAGAGGATTTCGGATCACTTGAACTGTATTCCCAAAGCTTCTTGAATGTGGATCTGGGCAACCAATGGTTTGGGTTTTTCGTAGAGAGTGCCCATGGTAATAGTTGTTGTGGAGGAAGCGACTTGTCTAATTCCCTTGTGTGCGCCAAATCTTGATCGCCGGCAGTTGTGAAGTCCCAGCCGAGTGCCACCCATGATTTGCGAATCGATGCATGAAAAATATTGCTAGACCTACTATAAGTATGTTCGTGTAGGAACGCACTCCAACAAACTTCTTATATACGTTGCCGAGACGAGCCATGGCTGGCCAGCCGCGTGCGACTCTTCGAGCTGATACTGCTGTGCTCAACTTCGAGTTGGTTAGAGCACGTCCGCGTCAGCATCCAACACCTGGAATGACCGGCCGTCGATGCTCCCCGTCGCTAAATTCAAGTGACTCGGTTGACAGCATCGGCCACGTAGTCTTTTGGAGAATCACACGTAGAGCGAGACAGATGTGAGTGCTATTCGCCACTGAGCCGATCGTGACAAAACACGGAGTTGCGGTTTCTGCACACCTTGCCATCGAGTCAGTAACAAGTGACTTGTATTTGCACTACGTACCTTATAAATCTCTTGGCTCACCACACCTGCCGAAGCCAGGGCGAGCCTTGCCTGTTCATGCTGATTGAATCAGGACCCGAGATTAGCGATTGACTCAAGCCCGTCGGAACATTGTTTCAATACAGCAATTGGATGTGAAAGTGAAACGTCACGTGCTGGTCAAAAAAGAGCAGCCATTGCCAAGCCTTTGCTCTTAAAACTGCAGCGTCCATTCTCCCAGCCCAACTAATCTTGTACAAGAGCACGCGGTCACCGGTCTCCTCCACGAATCCCAAAACCATCTTGTCACTGTGCTATCCGCTCCCGAAGTCCTTCTATCCTAAATTTCCGGCGTCCTCACTTATCCTCGTTCTGGACACGATCCATGCAATGTTGAGGAACTACCTGTGGCGTCAACGAACCAAGTTTGAGGCAACGCTTGCGTTCTCTATGCTGGAGCCTTGGGAGAAAATCCTATCCAGTAAGCATTCCTTCCGTACCTACCATACCAAGTACCACATGATGCTTCCCACCCGTGTGAATAGTCCTTGGACAATTGGGTCTCTGACGGAAAACTTGCAGTGTTTGTGTTCATGTTTTTCGCACTTCTGCTCGTCTCTGGGCTGTACCAATACCTACCGCAGCATGTGTCCATCATGCGCCAACGTGCGGTCTATTACTTGTGGGGTGAAGATGGTGACGACCGGCTACTTCGGCATTTCGTCGACCCTACGACACTGAAGGAGCTATGACGCCGGGATCGACTCTTGTGAGTTTTACTTGGTTCCATACGTTCACCAGTGATGAACAGTAGACAGCATTCACATGAAATATTTTTGATGTTGCTCATTCCCACAACGATGCTACATATATCATCCCTTCCTATTCCTATGTACTGAATATACCTTAGTCTAAGTGTGGGCCTAAAATCACGTGACTGAACCATATGTTCAGTTTGAACTCGAGTCTCGAGGCGGCTATTGGCCATTGCACTCTCACGCTACTCGGTATTAAGCGACTCACTTTCTCCAACTCGAAGCTCCCACAAACTCTGTCTTGTACCACCCCCGACATGATACGTGATTCCAGTCGCATACGAAACTACCTCTGGAGGCGAAAGCTCGTCATCGAAACAACGTTTGCCCTCAACGCCTTGGAGCCTTGGGAAAAACTCATTTTCTGTGCGCGCTATCCGTTTCCCTTCTTTACTCCGTCTCGTTCATCACCGCCTGTGTGATTAGTCTCAGTCCTATCGCTGCTTGCCTTTCTCTTGTTCAGAGGCGTATGCCGTATATTTCCTTCTCAGCTTTTCGTACTGCAACAACGTGCATCATATTACCTATGGGGGCATGAAGCAGACGACCGCCTCCTAAGACACTGGGTTGCTCCACCAGCGGTAAAAGATTTGTAGTTTTCATTCTCGGTGGCTTGAGGATGTGAGTCGCGATACGCTTTTCTCTCCATGTCTGCCTTGACGCCCCAGTCTTCAGTGGCGACCTACCTTCTTAGTCTTCTTTTAATGTTGTACCATTTCTTCCGAAGCATATCGACACGACTTTTTCTCCCTTGCCTCTCTCCCCTGCCACCGATGTCGCGCGCTCCTATTCGAATACCTCGGTCTTACCCCATGTCTCATACAATGCACTAAATATTGACGCTCCAAAAATAAAGTATACCATTCATGTTTATATTAGCAGCCAAGCCTTTTTCTCGTGGGTAGATCAATTGGAACGCGCGTCGCCAGACACCTAACTCGAACTCGTGAGCCCTTTGGACACGTTTTTTTCGTGGATGCGTGTACGTATGCATCCAGCCTGCCAATCATGTGTGCAGATGACCCGTTCCTCCCGTGATCTTTCGTTTTTACGGTCTTGTTTGGTTCCTTGCCTCGTGGTTGCCTTGTGACGCGGCATAGAGAAAGCCGGTGATGCTATGCGCTCTCCTGATCATCAATTCACCATAGTCACCGCATTTGCATTTGAGACATGTTGTTGTACACCAAGGACCAAGGATGACTCAAGAACCTGAGTAGTTTGCATCATGACCTCTCGACTGCCCAGCTGGTTCCCCGAAGGACTTGCACACGACGGTTTGTCCGCCAGCATTATCCGGAGGTGCATGTGTTGCATGACGAGGTGTTTGTAATGTACATATACCAAAACCTTCAGACCATTATTTGTACTTCCAGTAACCTTGTTTCAAGGTTAGGGTTTGTGTTCCCTTTAAGTCTAGCCAAGCGTTCCCGCGGCGCGTTGAATGAATATTTGATCGATGCGCTGTCGGTGGTAGCCCACTAAGTTGAAACGAACTGACATTTGGTTCACATCCTCAAAACAAGGTTGACTATATCGGGTTCAGATCGAGGCCTGCGGACCAAGTCAAGACATTGTAAAGTTATAATACAAGCGGCAATGACGTGGATGGCAATCGTAAACATGAATATGCGTGATCTGCAAAAAGTTCATCTCATGCAAAGAACGGGATTAAGTTACTGTGGACGAGGGCGTTTATGATAGTGGATAAACTATGTAACACGCTGAAATGACCAACATGGAGAGTGTGGCGAGTGTGACGAAAATACAATTGCATGCTGGGTCCAGTATAGCTCGCGTAGCCGGGTAAAAACGTTGCACAGGGACCTATGCCTGGTGATTGCGTCCTGTCGATTATTTAATATATAGGTCGTAGGTGCGACGTGGCGCTGATTCGTGAGGCTGCATACACGTGAAATGCATCCATACACCGCGCAGCGGTTCAAACAGGTGGAGGCGAGGACCGCAGGCGACCTTGACCACCCCATTTCTGGAAAATCGGGTCGTCCGGCTTCGTGTCTGGGTGAACTTGTAACCTGCCCTCCCAGAGCGCCGCCGATGACCTCGAGGGATCATACCGTGCCGGGTCCGAGAGTGTGCCATGACTGTGTGGTGCCCAACCTGCACCAATCGATGATGCTATCAGGGTTGGGACCATGGTCATGATTGAAGGTCTTGATTAGGGAGTGTTAGTGTGTGAATAGGATCATGCAGGAAGACGACAAACAGAGGGACTCTACGGTCGTCTAGTACACGTCCTGAACGACTCTTCCAGACAAACGACGAGGAACGCAGGCGGCCGCCACGAAGATTCGCAAACGTCGCCAGATTGTCACGGACGAGTTCAATAGCTTCGTTCCATTCCGCATCAGGTTTGATGGTAGGAAGTACTTCGGGGCTCGGAAGGAGCCTTACGAAGACGAACAATTGTTCGAAGGGTTTGTTCGGTAAAAGGCGAATGAAGACACCCAAGGGAATAGATACCACGCCAAGGGCGAGCGAAATACCCCATTCTCGGCCATCAATACGTGTGACCTGGAAGGCAGCACCGCCAATGAACACGATGATAACCTGGACGACGATTTCTACAGGATGACGATTAAACAAACAGATCAGAAGACACAATGTGTGAAGTTACCGATGAGTGTGACTACAACAAAGTAGTGGTTCTTCAGAAGGCCTTCAAAAACATTGAGCTTGCGGTCCAGTCGTCTCGAATTGAGAGAATTGAATATTTGCGCAAACACGAAGATGTTGAAGACTACGGTCTGCACAACCGTGGCATTCGTCGACGTATTCTCTAGGCCGAGAATCTGCAGACCAAAAAAGTGGAAGATGAGCGTTATGGCGATCTGATAAGCCGATTGCAAGAAGATTTGCTTGTACATGTCGACGGTAAATAGCGGTGACGTGAGCTTGTCTGGCTTTCTATCGAGAAGGGCAGGAGACGCAGGATCGGTAGCAAGCGCGAGAGCAGCGAATGTGTCCATGATAATGTTGATCCAGAGGAGTTGTACAGCCGACAAAGCGGAGGTTTCTGACGACGATATGATGGCCGTGATGGACGTAACGACAACGGCAGTCACATTGGTGGAGAGCTGGAACTGTAGGAATTTCCGCACGGCGTCATTTACGCAACGGCCCCACATGATAGCTTTGACAATCGAGGAGAAATTGTCGTCCATGAGGACGACGTCGGAAGCGTCTTTCGCCACCTCAGTACCAGCGATGCCCATCGAAAAGCCTATATGCGCTGTTTTGAGCGCAGGTCCGTCATTTGTGCCATCACCAGTGACGGCGACGATTTCCCCCAGGGAACGCAACTTTTCAACCAGAATCCTTTTGTCTTCCGGGGAGGAACGGGCAAGAACCTGGAGTCTAGGCAGGACGTCGAGCATCTCTGCATCGTTCAACTTCCGAAAAATGGGTCCTTCCATAACAATGCCACCGGCTGTAAAGATCCCGCACTGCGAAGCAATAGAACGGGCAGTGAGAACATTATCACCAGTGCACATTTTGACGGTAACGCCAGCTTTCTGGCAATCTGCGACAGCCTGTCGAACACCTTCGCGTAGGGGATCTTCAATGCCAACGATACCGATGAGAGTCAGTTCGCGAGCGAGGTCTTCATATCGGACCTAAAGAATAATTCAGAAGACAAGAGGAGGGTGAGATCAATCAACACACATCATCTTTGTCCCCATTCAGGTGTACCCCCGGTGGAGGCCAGATGGCGAAGTCACGATAGCAAATGGCGATTGTTCGGAGCGACTGGTTGGCGTAAAAGATAATTGTCCGCGACACGTTTGCTTCAGCGTAGGTGTCGATTGCTATGGTCTCGACGGTGGCGTCCTCGTCGCTAGCTTGATTCGCGTCTTGGGAAACAACAACGTGGCGAACGCACAACTTTGCGAGGATCTCGCTAGCTCCCTTTATGTATAGCCGGTGACTGCCGTCCCTTAGCTTCACTACGACACCCATAGCTTTCCGATCGCTCGAGAAGGGAAGCACTTGGATAACCTCGGCTGCGTCACGAACTTGCTTGTAACTGGGCCAGTTGAGCTCTTTTACGAAATTCAGGAGCGCTCCCTCAGTCTTGCTACCAATGAAGATCTTTTGGTGGGTCGCAGGATCCACATCCTCAAAGGCAGTGGTGTTGATAGCGACAGCTGCGTTGAAGAGTTTGCGAAGCTGGGGCGAAAGGACAGTATCAATCCGGCTCTGGTCGACAGAGAAATCCTGGATGTGTCTAGAAATTCCGGAGTCGGTACTCCTGCGAGAACGATGTTCGTCGACCACGTTCGTCCTGGACTGATTGTGTTGAAGTTGTCGCACGAACTTTGCGTGGATACCAATGGACCCTGCAACGACAGTCATGGCGTTTTGCGTAAGAGTGCCGGTCTTGTCTGTACAAATGACAGAAGCGTTCGCCATAGTCTCACACGAACCAAGCACGCGGACAAGCAGATTCTCCTCTGTCATGCGTCGGGTAGCAAATGAAAGCGCGAGCGTCACAGCAAGCGGAAGACCTTTAGCAAGTGTTAGCAGGAGATGGCCAGTGGCACCGTTCTCGACTCACCTTCCGGGACCGCAACCACCACTAGAGTGACGGAGATAATGAGAATCTGTACAAAAGCCATGCCTTTCTCATTGGCGGTTCTTGGTCCATTCAGAATCAGAGATTGTGAGATAACAGCAGGAGAGAGACCGACCTCGAAGGGTTATTCGTACCCAATTGGACGAAGAAGCGTATCATGAGAGCACTAAACAGAACAAGGCCAGCCACACTCCCAGCTTTCGCAATCAGTTCTGCAAGCACATTCAGCTTGACTTGTAGCGGGGTATTCTCAATATCGGTGCGCAAAGCTGATATGAGGTGAGTTATATTAAGTGAAGGAGAGATCAAATTCCTCACCCGCCATGATTCGCCCGTTGAAGCTTTTCACTCCAACCGCGATGACGACGTATTGACCAACACCCTCCAATACCTTGCTACCGCTGACGATGAAACAATCCATGTGGTGTGGACTAGGCAATGAATGCTTTGGATGCCCTCCGATAGCGCCATCGTCTCCATGGGGCAGGTTGTTCTGTGCGTTCTTGAGCGCCAGGCAAGCTGAATACGGGGCCTTTTTGATGGCATCCGCCTCACCAGTAGCCGCTGATTCATCACACTTGACATTATGCCCGGAGAGGAAGATTCCATCGCAGGGGACCACTTCGCCAGGTTCCAGTAATGCAATGTCGCCAACCAAGACCTCCTACGAGACGGATGCACGTGAGAGAGAGAGACCAACCTGGTAAGCAACGTACTCTGATGTCAATGAGATGCTCTTCGCCATCGCGAATGACCTTGACGGTGCGTTCATCCTTCTTTTGATTGAGTACCTCGAACTGGCGTTCTTTTTGCCAGTCGTTGAGAGAGCCGACGACGACCTGAAAATGTGGTAACGAAAGGTCGAGGTCGACCAGGAGAAGACTTACGACGATAAGAATTGCAATGATGATGGCGACGCCTTCAACCCAGTCGACAGGCGGCTGGCCAGCAGGAAGGGTCGTTCCGAAATCCTGAAACAGGCCTAGCGCCAATGACACTACCGCAGCAATAGATAACAAGACCTAGAATGTGGATATGAAGGAGTGGGCGGTCCAAAAGCAGAGGATTGACGTACCAAAACCTTGTCCTTGAGTGCATGCCACATCAAACCAAGGAGTGATGTTGTTGGGCGATGAGGCAGGACATTTTCACCGTACACCGCCTTGCGGTCTGCCAAAGAAGCGGTGTGGGGGTGAGGTGCTTTGCACATATCGTCAAGGTGAGAGGTCGAAGACGAGTGAAGCAAGGGATCGTCTGGAGGAGTTGAGAGGGACTTGCGTACGTGGGAATCGCTCCCCTCAGAAACGCCTTGCCTTGTACCGGGTGAAAGATGGGACGGATGACTATCATTGTCGAGGAGTAAGCCACGGGTAGGGTGAGTGCCGAGGCCGTTGAGGATGCCGGTGGTACCGCCAAGAGCTTGGAGAGCATCCAAGTCTTTTGGATCCAAGAGGCTTGCAAGTTGATCCGGGTCAAGGGAGAACGGACCAAGGTCAGACGGAGAATCCTGCTGTGTGGGAGGATCGGAAGTTTGTGGCCGAGAAAGAGTATCGTGGTGAATTTGCGTTGAAGGAAACGGTAAGTTGTCATCAGGCGAACCCGTCTGGAGCTTGGCCGGATCGGCGTCAAAGTGGGTGTGAGAAGCGACAGTTAGACTAGTGGCATCCGATTTGGGCCGACGGATGGGGGAGAGATCAAAGACGCCTAGACTGTGATCTACCTCGGTCTCGTCCATGGAGCTGTGGCCGTCATGTGAGCTAGCAAAGGTGGTTATGCTGCCTTTTCTGCGATTGGCGGCTCTGTCTATCGCAGAGGGACTGAGTAATTGAAGAGAGGAAATACCGGAACGTTCGTCGGGTTTGTTATCTCTCAGGGCGAGGGAAGTTGCAAAATGCACGGAAGACTGTGTTGAGAGCGTGGGAGATGGTGGATGAACGAAAGAGGATGCGTCATTGGAGGACACAAAGGTCAGGGAGGGAGAGGGGGAGCGGGGGATGTCGAGAGAAGAGCGGTGGGCGGACGAAAATGGGACGGGAGGATGGGGTGAGAGGAGGTCAGGAGGAGGAGGGGTTGCAGGGGGTTGGTCGTTTACGAGGGACAGTTTGGACGACAGATCAGTGGTGACGATCGCAGGAATGTTTCGGGAGGCGGGAGGCATGTCGGGGGAGGGAAACGGTATGGTGTAGAGAAAAGGGGACTATATAGTCTAGTAAGTAGTCGTCTAGTCATGCAAGAGATCAGCGGGTGTTGGCAAGCACGCGGAATTGGCCCGTCAGTGGAACATTCGAATCGAATAACACAGCCTTGTTCCATGGAAGGTTCCAAAGGCACACCACGGCAACCCACCCACGCACCTCATACGCGAGCCAGCTCTCCACGATCAGCTTAAATACCACCCGTCCTCGTCGTCCTGGTCATCCCATGCAGCCACAAGGTGCTGCCTGCGTTGCCAATCTTTGTACCTAAGTATTACCATTTCGGGTCGCAGATCTTCGCGGCGTGCGACGTCACCTCTCCACCCATTCCCGAACTAGTACCACGCCTTGTTCCCGTGTTAGATGATGTATCTTTACTACTAGATCCCCCTGTCCTCATGCTCGTCGCTTTGCTCCGCGGCTCTCTTTCCTAGGAAAGGGAAAGTTCCATTTTCGATTTAGTCCTTTGAATCAGATAATGCAGCTTCTCACCCTTTTTTGAAACTAGTATCCTTGATAAGCCTCCGTAGACCGGACGACCAATTCACCCATCTACAAAGCTACGTCATGCACGTGCCATAACAATACTTTCCCTCCCATTGTCAAAGCGTGACTTCGTGCGTACCACGACGAGCGCTTTCGTCCGCTTTGTCAATACTCTCACTGAATACACTTTACAAGGCCTGTTTCACAGGTCCATGTCTGTCATTCTCAAACGGGTTATCCTGGCTCACATACGATGCGCTTTCACTCGATTCGACCTCAACTGACCCGATCTCACAGGCACCAAGCTACTGCCGCGTCGCTGCGCTTTAGGGCATCCACCGCTTTGCGTCACTGGTTCACCGTAGATTCATTACCCACAATATTGGCGTTGCATCAATCCAACGAACGACTCACACGATCCAATCTCTCCCATTTGTAATCAAAAATACAATTTTTTTTTTTTTTTTTTTTCCATTACTGTTCCACGCCTTCAAGGCGTGTTTGGTCGTTATTAGCCACGTCAACTTTCTTCTATCATTTCAACTCGTGCATTAGTCCGCCTTCTCCCTCAACCGGTCGACCAACCATGCTAGGTCGACTTGACAATCGTGAAACCCTTTGTCACGACCTGAGCCAGTCCGGGACTGCGGCGCTTTTCGTCTTAGGCTTTCCAAAACGGGCAAGTCCTGTAATCAAACACAGCCTGCCGCCTTCCATGCAGAACATTCCATGTTTTCAAAAACCTCATTGAAGGAAGTTTATAATTGTGTCGACAGAACCAAACAACCGCTAAATGGACCACCATTCCTAGACCTGTTTCGGACGATGACACGTCTTTATCGCGGCGGAAATAAACTTTTTCCACAGAGCTTTCGTATCACCTCTGACACCCTACTAGAAATCGTAGACCGCTCGAACAGTCGTCGTTTCAATTGAATGGAGAACGAGAAGGTTCCTCATACCCAATGGTATTCTCCCAGGTGGCACGTTCGCCTTGGAGGTAAAGGGCTGGCATGCAACACCATGCGTCACGTTCAGTCGGATCATCAAGGGTTACTACTGTATGAAACAAATGGGTTGCCATATCGTGGAGATCGTTGGGAAACAATTCCATCGCTCCTGAGGAAGCCTCGCTACGCATCAAATGAGTTCCGCTACATCTCCATAGAGCAAATGATACAGCGGGCGCGATCAAAGGTTTTGGCAGGCCCATCTCACACCACAACATTCGTAGGCCCACGGTGATACGCATCAGCCGAGGCTATGACTTGCTGATAAAGACACTTTTCCACTAGGCAAGTGGTTGTCTCGTTTCGAGGGTTCAGCAAATTCTGTAATTGCATATACTCCAAGGCACTCCTTGGGTCGATACTATACGAGTCAACCGTAATGTCTACTGAAATACATTGTTTCTCTTGGTCTCCCGTAATCACCACCCCACACACTGAGGAACGTGGCATGGCAAGTCCGTAACGTCGTAACGAGCCGACCAGGAAATACCACAGCTATGTGCACCCGTGGAGTACACACCGCCAAAAAAGGCTCAACGTTCCCGCTCGAGAAACGTGTATGCCATCCTTACGAACATACCGGTAGTGCAATCAACGAACCAGTGCCACATATCCTGCCACCTTGTAACACTTGGTCACTCCATGCGGGCATATGCCATCGGGCGGATCTTTCAAAGAGGTTTCTCAACGTCCAGGCTGACGAATGCACAGTCACGTTCGCCAGTGTATGACACCCAACAGTTGGGGTGCCGCACGCGCGCAGTCCATGGCCGTGTGGCAGCTTTGAGGCCATCATGTGCAACACTACAGCCTCTGCAAGGGTTAGCGGCACGGTATGATGGCCGCGTCAGGATACACAGCTTAAACTGCGATCAACGCGATGGTCTATGCTTGTCTGAGAGCGACGTCCATTGACTTGTGTGTTGGTTGCGAGACAGATCGCGGTGTCGACGTCGAGCACGGTCATGAATCGGGTTCGAGAGGGAACACGTCACGCAGAACACACCCACTCGACTGCACAGAACGCCTTCGCACACCGAGCGGAAAATATGTGCTATGGGCAATGATTCATCTCATCGGATCCAAGAGGGATAAAAATGGGCTTGCACGGAACGCTACCCATGAACATAAAGGCCGCTGTGTCACCGCACTCATCTTGAACGTTCCATTGGAAGCCTTCTGCAAAGAATCCAGTGGCGGAAAATATGCCGCGAACGGGTCTCAGCCCGCCGACGGCCCAAACCGAGCGCGTTGCAAAGATTTTGCCGACGAAAATGGACATTGCATTGTGTCACCTTTAAAAAAAACGTTTATTTTGACTCGTCATGCCACTGCCAGGTGGGATAAACAACGTGGTGTCCTGGCGGAGGCATTGTCAGCTTTTATGCCCTGAGAGGCGTTCCCAGGCAAGGGGACGCAGTGTGATCGCTAGGATACCGGCTCGTTGGGAAAGCGGACTAGGTCGCCACGGAAGCGCAGTCAACAATGTCAGCTCGTGGACCGCGCAGCGTGACAATCAAAACCCCTGTGCGATGCACTCGAGTGGGGCACCTACATGAAAGAGCCGGAACGTCATGGCGTTGCCCTCATGCCCCATGCGTGACCCACATTTGAATACCAGGAACAATTGCACTTCCATTACATTCCCCACACAAAGACTCCCGCAGATCTTATGCAATCCATGTAAGCGAACGGAATTGACCGCACGTTTTCTATACATTGTGACCGGAAGAAATTCTAGAGGAAAGGTGACCCAGAAAAAGCGTAATACGGTGCGTCCTGTCTACGTTCTAGAAATTGGGTTCATCACAAGAACTTGCGTAAAAAAGGAATAATCATATAGAAGAGCCAACGAATAGATAAATCGGACGAACGGAGGGTTGGTGTAGTATGTAATACCATCGCCTGCGTTAATCCCTAAATATACGGAGTCATACCTTCTCTGAGGCTTCATGGTGTGGGGCTTACCACCTGCGGGGTAGGTACTCGCCCATTCACCACGTCGCTTCCCGGCTCCTCATCCTTTCTCTGAGTCAGTTCCGCCTGACCTTCTTTGTCTAGATTGTCCAGTTTCAGTCGGCCCATTTCCTTGATAAAGCTGGATCCCCAGAAAGCCGCGGAGTACTTGTTGACGTATTTAAACAGCTTGCGATGGTTCTCAGCACGTGTCTCAGCGTCCATCGTGACAGCTTCATGAATAGCCTCAGCAACTTGCTGGGAGTCCCACGGGTTGACGACAATGGAACCATTGAGACTCTGAGCAGCTCCCGCAAATTCGGAAATAATCATGACACCCTGACGAGCTTGTTGACAGGCAATATATTCATATGACACCTAATGTAGCGTGGATGTCAGTGGACGCTGCAGCGGAGACATATACCCTTACGAGATTCATTCCATCCCTGGTGGAGGAAACGAGGCAAACGTCACTGACGGCGTAGAGGGCACAAAGTTCGTCGAACGCCAAGCTCTTGTGCATGAAATGAATAGGCATAAACTCCACTGTCCCGAAGCGGCCATTAATGCGTCCAACCAATTCGTTCACCGTCGAACGCAAATTTTGATATTCCTCGACGTCCTGACGGGAGGGAACGGCGAGTTGGACCAGGACCACCTCCAGAAACGTTAATCTCGCCATGTGATTGGGTATGCGAATACTTACCTTTCCAATCCACTCTGGGTGTTGTGTGAGGAAAAGCTCGAGCGCGTGCAACTTTTGGGGGACACCCTTGATGTAGTCGAGGCGGTCAACACCGACGATGAGCTTCACACCCGCAAATCGCTGCTCCAACTGGGCAATGCGCGACTTGACAGAGTCTTTCATTAGGTTCTGTTTAGGGTGCCTACTCAGCGAGGAGTCCAACACGACGTATGCAAACCCGCACCTCAATAAATGAACTAGGTTCAATGCCAATGGGAAACGTGCCAACGTGCGCCAAGCGCCCCTCGAATTCGACGCCATTAGGCATCGTTGGCAAGCCAAGGATACGCGTGCATGAAGACAGGAAATGACGCGCGTAGTCATATGTATGGAAGCCAATGAGGTCACAAAAGAGAATGCCAAGGAGGATTTCGCGGCGAACGGGAAGGATCCTGAGCGTCTGTGAGCGCAATCGGATCGGATACCGGACCAGACACAAACCGATAAATCTCACTACTCGGGAACGGGGTGTGCAAGAAGAAGCCAATTTTGACGCCGGGAATCTTGTCCGTATTGGTAGAGAAGCTTTCCTCGATGCCTTCCGTAATCTTGGACAGTTCACGTTTCTGCCAGTCCCCGCTCGCTGATCCGTCGACGAGCCCTCGGAGAATCATTGGAAGGAGCATGAGGTGATAGTCTTGTACCCAAACCATTGCACCAGGAGTGATCTGTGAACGGACTACCTCGGCGAACTGCAGATTGGCTTGGCGATAGGCCATCCAGTTTTCTTCATCGAAGTTCATCTCGCCAGGGTGGTAGTGAAATAGAGGCCATAGAATGGAGTTGGAGAAACCATTATAATGGCGGTCAGCGACGTCATCGTCAAGGTAGACGGCATGGCAAGAATATTCGTCCATGAGCCGCTTGTCGACATATGGACGATCCTTTGGAGGGATGCAGAAGCCGGGCCAACCGATCCATGTAAAGTTCATGGACTTCTTGAAACCGGAGAGGGCAGACACGAGTCCGCCAGAAGACATCTTGAAGTGGTATTCGCCCGAAGCATCCTTGGTAATTGTGATGGGAAGGCGGTTGGAGACGACGATGAGATGGTTTCCTTGACCAAAGGCCATGTCAGGGAAGTTGGGATTGGAGGAGAGGTGGGGAAAGAGTGAGGATGACATGACAGGAATGTTGGATTATAAGGGCTACGGGTTCAAGCGAGAGCCTACAGAAACCATGCAGGAGAACCGGATTGGGTCACGATTACTATCGGATCTGACGGGGAACTCGAACAAGTGGCCGGATGAGAAATTCAACAATTCGGCGCTCCGAACATCCTCGCAGTGCTCCGAGATACCCCATTTAGGCTCACAACGAATTCATCCGACATAGGAACACCAGCCGCATCAGATAAGTCCCAGAATGCACGATGCTTCCATTATTCTGCATTACATATGGTGCATAGTGGGGATGGTACATGCTATACGTCGTAATCAGTCGAACAAACCAAAGCCCTGCACGATCACTCAGTCACAGTAGACAGTGAGTGATAGAATTGTCTCACCATGTCGTCATCGGATTCCTCCTTCTCCTCGGCCTTCTCCTCAGCCGTGGACTCCTCAGCGGGGGCAGCAGCGCCCGAGGACTCTGTACCAACAGGTGCGGCAACAGCAAATGCTTCAGGGTTGTCCAAGTATGCTTTTGCCTGGGGAACGAGTGTTAGAAAAAAGAATAGTCCGTTCGAGAGGAGTAAAAGTCAGCAATAAAATGAAGAATGCATCGTGGGGTTCAGCATTTTCAGTGTGATAATATGGTTGGGACATCACAGATAGTGGCAGTAAATGTGGAGCTGACCTTTTCAGAGCCCTCGAAACTGTACTCCGTAGCCAGAGAGACAGCAATAAGGTTCTTGTACGAGTTGACAAGAGAGTGAACGACGGAGACGATCGTCGGGTACTGAAGCGCGAGCGAAATGCAAGCAATGGACTTGATTCCGGACAAAAATCGATCAACAAGTTCTTTCTCCTCGATGTCAAGGACCGAGGGAGAAAAGACATTCCCAGAGTCAAAGATCTGAACTACGGTCATACCGTACGTGAAAGGGGAAATGTTGAGCATGTTCAAAAGGGTGGCCTCAGAGGGACCGACACGGCTACCAGCAGTCACGACTTGAACGTCTGACACGATTTCGATGGTTCCACGGGCAATCTTTGTCGGGATACCGAGAGCCTGGAAGAAAGAAGTCTTTCCAGGTTCCATACCGGTGTTACCGGAGGGAACAAAGACGTCCTTGGGGGCAAAGGCACCCGCACGAGCAGGAGCGGCAACCTTGTTGGCGATTATAACGTCTCGAACATCCTTGAGATCGCCAGAGGTAAACACGAAGCCGATGTTTCCCTTGACGTGGGGGAGAAGCCTCTCGAACTGAGGGGACTCGGAAAGGATGGAACGGAGGGCGCGGCGGACCATGGTGTTCTTACCCATCAACACAACACCCTTTCCACGCAGGGAACCACGGATCTGGTGCATCTGGTTCGAACCGACATTGTCGACATTGACCAAAAAGATAGAAGCTTAATAGCTTGGGTTGATAAATCCCTGGCTGAGAGATGTTGTGACACGCACGATATTTGACAATGAGTTCCTTCAACTTGTTGAAGTAGATCTCCTTTTGTGCGCGAGTAGCACCCATTGTGATGTGTTGTTACTGGACATGCTACTGAGGACAAAGTACGAGTATTTGGAGTGCATAGGACTCACATATTCGATACACGTAATTTTAGGGGATAACTAGTGCCTCCCGATTGACCTCTGCAGCTGTCAGTAAGCTGAATAGAATTCTGTGAAGCCACTAAACGTACCGGCTGTGCCAACGGATTTTTCAAGGCGACTGGTGATGTGAGGTTGACTCTCCCTCATAAGGTTTGGACAGTCCAAATCGCCGTGATAGTTCTTAGATAAAGTTGGATCTCCGACGGGTGCTCCCGAAAGCTGTGCCTATGTTGTCGCTGACACGTGACCTCTACTTTTGTTCCGCCTTCGTTCAATTGCAAAGTGTTTCTTGAACTTCCCTTGTCGATGAAATGGAATGTGTTTGTCGACCGTCCGAGCCCTTGGCGGTCATGACACCTATTCAAGGTGAGTCTTACACAAAATGGACAGTCTATTAGAACCTAACCATACCTCAGATTGTCCCGCTTTCTCAGCCCTCAGATGTTACGACTTGCAAGCTCTCGGTTCATTCGCGCGTATGCAGACGCGGCAGTGCCTGTAGTAGATTTGGTCAAGGCACGGGATGCCTCCGTCGTCGCTTCAGCACGTGCACAATTCCACCTTACTAGCCCTCCAGAGGAACCCACTCCAGACCCCCTGGAGGTTCTCGACGCTTGTAGAGCCACGCGGTCGTGGACTAGTCACTCTGCTGTCGACACTCTAAGGCGTTTTTTATCCTCAGCAAATCTTGCTTCAGATCACCCTCTTGTTTATTCACCAACCACCATTCGCTCACTTTACTACTGCGCAGAGTCAAGGAACCAACTTGCAATGCTGGATTCCAGGATGCTCACCCTTCTGATGACCTTGTTTGGATCATTATCCATCAGTCCTCGCACGTCTATTGTGTATAAACACCCTCTGGCATCTCGTTTCTTAGAGGTGTATGCACGCAGGAACCACTGGGCTTTCGTCCTCAAAGTAGGGAGATACAAGGCAGAGAGCGGAATGACACTCCAGGATTCTGATCGGTTTTGGTTGATGCGTGCTGAACTTGCGAACATCCGAGCTCGGTCACCTTTAGGACGTATGTTTCTCCCTTCTTGATTATGCCAAAGGCTACATATAACCAACAGCTCTTTCGCCCCAAGCTTTTAGCGCCATTCTGCGTGCTCGTACACACTACCACATCATCCGTCGCCATTCCCGTCACCCCGAGGTACACGCTCACTACCTTGAGACTCTCATAGCTACTCTCGATCCCCGTCTTCTCGACTTTGCTGCTTGCGACCTTTCTTTCCTTCTACGCAACCACCATGTGTGTCACCCACGGCTACAACGCCTTCTTTATCGCTTAGTTATTCAACACGGGGGTGATTTGTCGACTCGATCACAAGAGGCCATCCTCGCTGCGCTTTGGATCCGTGCTTGTCAGAGGTCCGATGGAACCTTTAGCCTTGTCCCTGAAAACGGCCTGTCCCACATAACTTGTCACGATTGCATTTTGGATGCGACAGCAATCGCTCGCTCGCTTTCTACTACTTTGTTCGGTTTCGCTGGCCGCCCTCCCAACCAGAAATCTGTGAACTCGCTTGGCTATCTTTTTTCCGTTTTCTCCCCGGCATATTCGCTTTCTCTGCGTTGGAATTCATTGGTCTTGTTCTCCATCTTCAACGCCTCTGACATACTGCACTTTAACGGAACCCACTGGACGAGCGACCACACGATACCTCAAGTAACTTCGTGCTGGAAAGTTATTTTTGGCCTTGCCACCGTAGAAAAATTTGTATCAGAAGAACCGTCCTTGGAACTTGCAACACAATCCGACCCTATGGAAGGAGTCTTAGAAACAACACGCACTTTGTACCAGCTGTGGTTGCCCATTATCAAACCACGCCTAGTGTCTCGAGATTTTGCATGTGCAATCACCACGTCTCTTCTCAGGATAGCATGTATCCTGGCGGATGTGCCCTTGTTTTACGATTGTCAAGATCTCTATCGCACGGAGAACAGTTTAGAAGGTCCCCCTACATCGGCGCAAAAACACCTTACCGCTCAATATATTGCAGCGGCGATGTGCGTCCAGGGTCCACGCCCGAATGCGGTGCTCACGACGTTAGAAGGTTTCTCTTTAGACTCGGAGCAACAGCATCAGGTCCTCGCCTCCGCCGTGGAAGCCCTCGCACCCACAGATGCTTCTCTCGCCTACACAATCTACTCTGTCGCGCAAGGAAAGGGAACAGAACTTGATCCGGGAGCAACTTATGCCCTTGCCATGTCCTTTGCTCGGCGTGGGGCATTCCGCGAAGCCATCCTCTTTCTCAACGACGGTCGATTTTCTCTGGAAAAACGGGCAATTGTCGTTTCCGCTATCGCGCGTAATCTCCGGGAGAACCCACGAATTCGTCACCCTCGGAGTGTCTTTGTTGCTATCGGCAATGAACTTGCAGCTTTGTACCATTCGCACGTTCCACCTGAACACTTTCGAGGGCATCTTGAACAGCTCTTTGTTGTTTTAGCCCAGCATGGCAGAGGCAGCCAGTTATTCCCTGTGGTGCTTTCCATCTTCAAGAGGTTGCCCAATTTTTTTCAGCCAGGATTCTTCGTCAGGTATTGCCATGTGATTGTACGGCACAGGCAATTTTCCACCGCTAGCAAACTCCTCGAAGCTATCACATCCATACATCCACAAGTTGCTCGATCTTTGTGCATTTTCACAGATCGAATCGCGATGCGAACTAAGGCATTCCGGGTGTTCAAACGAATTACCCCTCTCCGCGGCCCAACATTGCTTAGATTATCCTCTCGTCTGCGACGTCGCCCTCTCGCAGGGCCTCCACTTGAACTTTCACTTCAAGAGCTTCTGAAATCGGGACGCGTGCTTGCTGCCAAACGTATTTTTGCCTGTGCGGCAGCAACAGTTTCCCCAAGGCAGTGCACCGTCTTGGGAAACATCATACTACATGGTGTGTCTCGTCAACCTGTGTCACGTAATGGAAGACGGGTCCGCAAAGTCCTTGCACTGTTGGAAGCCCTTGTCAAGGACCACGGTTTTCGACCCGACAGAGTGACAGCCAACATATTAGTCAAGGCTATGATCAACTGGCGGTCGGCAGTCGATTCCCTGCGGCTTCGCGAATTATTCGATCAGTTCATTAGGGGTGGACACCCTGCTGCAGGTTATTCGCCCCTGCGTCCACCATTCGACACACGACGGACACATTTTTCGGGTTCGTCTGGCTTCTCAAAGTTCCCTCCATTCATTTCCTTTGAGAAACACACGAGGCCGTTGTTCAAGATGTTCATCAAGGCGTTCTATTTGTGTAATGATGTAGAGGCTGCGAGAAAGGTGGTGGGGATCCTCAAGGTGGAGGGGCGCAAGAACGCGGTTGCGAAGGAAGTGAGGCAGAAAGCAAGACTGAGGGGCAAGGTCAAAGCAGGTCAGAGGAATGCCATTCCATTAGATGCTACTGTATCTTCAATTGATTGACGTGTCTGAGGAATTCCGTTAATCCTGGAAACTGTAAGCCATCGCTTAGCCAAGGCGTCGAACGTTGATTCGCAGAGCAACTTGATGATTGCCGAACTGCATGTTCCTCTCAGTTCAACACGTGTTGTAGCTTTGACAAAACACGCCACCGTGGCGGTCTGCTTAGCTGTTCCAAGGATTCTTCAAGCCCTTGAATGAGGGGCATTGAACCCCCTATACTTGCCGATATGCATTCCCCTAAACCTTTATCGATAAAGGTAAGTAAACCTCAATCAAACGTCGAACCAGATCATCGATCCATCGTTGGTCGCAGCGTCCAAGCCGAACCCGACGCCCATCCTACAAAATGCTCCAAAACGCAGATTTGCGCCCTGGATATCCCACGTTGAAGCGCCATCGCGACCTTGTCGGAGGACCATCTCGGAAGATGACCAGAGTAGAGGTCGTCGTGCCAACTTGGCGACAGGTCCGAGATGCACACCTCGAACGGCGCGTCAAAGGGGAAAGCGAAGCGCGTCACAGCACAGGTTTAGGGGCCGTCGGTGACGCAGATGCTGAGCGCGATCCCCAGGGACAACAACAACAACCGCCTCCGGCTCCTCCCTCTACCCGAATCAAGTCGGAAGACGATGAAGCCAAGGATTATTTCCTTCTCCAGGTATGCACCGTAAAATCATCTTGAATTTATTTTAACTTGCAGGCCGTGACGCCACGCTCGCGTGTACGTGCGGCGTATCCATCCAGGCCAAGATCAAAGTCGAAGTCAAGTCCGAAGAAATCATCTCGGACAACGTCGTCCGAGATCGAATGGCACTCATAGGCTACGACACGTTCGATATCAACATCCCCCAAGATCTCTCCGACGCGACCGCCACCCGAGAATTCACGACACGCACGTGGGGTGGTAGCATGCAAGCCACCTTTCCTAGGATTGGCAAGGAATTCACCCATGGATTGGACGACTTCATGTATCTCAGTCTGTTGTATGATCCCCATGCGCCGCGTTGGCCAGGATCGCCGGGGTTGTTCTTTAGGTTCAAGGATGAAGGAGAGACGTGGCCCAAGATCATGCGTCTCGTCGTACGTTTGAGGAACAATGCGTGGCAATACATGGGGCAGTACAAGTTGACAGCTGCCCCGTCACTCACGCCTGACGAGTGGAACGCACAATCATTCAAGGTGAAACTCGGGGTCTCACGTGTTGACTTATCCGACGACGAGACGAGACATGTCCTCACGGATCTTTCTAGGTGAAGCGAAAGTGGGCGAACAAGCTCTCGGGAAGAAAGTTTGATGGAGGTCTCAAAGCAAGACTCGTTCTCCGGAAACGGCTACGTCGCGATCCTACACCGCAAGAGGTCGCGACTGCGCTGCAATCCAACGAACGATTTCGCGTGAGTGCAGATGAAATCCTCGAGGCATGCGATCAAGGCCGAGCGGTGTGTTTTCTTTCTTTCTTCCAGCTCGACTGACTCTTTGACACAACTTTTTGATCTAGGTGGTTCACGTGTGGTGCATGAAGTGTGTTGGTTACGACGTGGATTTCCAGGAGAGGATTGCAACCTGTTCTTAACTTGAACGACTTGTTTGGTGTTTTGGCCGAGACTGGGGGCTTCGTACAGGGATGAGCTCGAACTTGCAAATTGTGGTGGATCCTGCTTTCCGATCTCTCTTTTTACCTTGGTTACTAGCTTCAACTGTTGTTTCGCGTATTATGAATCCTGTCAGCGCTAGGCCCGGATCACGAAGCACCTGCATTGACGTTCAAACGCTAAAGACTCGCGAGCATGGCATTTGACGTGGACATGACAGACGTCTGACTCTAAATACACATAGTTAGGGGAACAACAACAACGATTACAACACGACCGAATCAACAACTCTATGCAAAGCTTACAACCTCCGGTACGCTCGGATCCTCGAGATCCGACATGGACACTTTTTCCCGCAAAGTAGTGTGAGGCTCAACCTCTTCAGCTCGAGTGCGATCCGAACCCGAGTCCGACAATGTACGAGAACTAACCGTAGACGTCTCGGTCTCGCACTCTTCCGCTGTCGTCGCACTCGTCGTGTGCGTGCTCTCGTGCCCAGGTAGGCACGTCGTGCTGTCGGTCCTGACGACCGGATCCGCCACCGGCATCGCCTGCAGCTCCTCTTCATTGGCCTTTTCCTTCTCTTCCTCTTCTTCCTCGATGCTGTCTGACCGGGTCAGCTTTCCAGGGGGTTCGATCTTGGGTAGTACCACCTGGTGTTCTTCGGCCATGTTCGCACTGGGGAACGCCACTCCCATTCTACGCGCGAGCTTCCGCTCCCGGATTCTCGTGAGACTCAAGCGGCGTTCCTCCATCCATTGTTCTTCGTCAAGCACCGGTGAGGTCGCACGAGCAATAGTCTCGGCTGATGGCGCGAGCTTCTCACGTTGCAAGCCTATGCCTGCGGCAGCGAGAACCCGCGTGATTGGCGCGTGAGAGCGAGGGTTGGGCATGCGATGAGCATAAGTGGCGTTCAACCTGTGAGGAAAAATGTCGAATGCAGTTAGCACGAGACGGAACCGAGTTGAGAGGCATCTTACCCTGGACCGAGGACGAACTCGCCGCCGAGTTGGGTCATGTCACCAGCTCTCTCCCACACGGGCATACCAACACGGAGAGCGTTCTTGAAGACCATAGCGATGCCACTCATTGGTCCATGACGTACATAGCCACCTCGCTTACGTTGCGATTTCGGTTCCATTATGCGCAAGGTCATGCCCAGTGCTTTGTAAAGACGCAGTGTCGGATCAGTGTAAAACGTGAACGGAGTACGAAATATTTCTATACGCGGCGTCAATCAATGGTCGCGTCGAAAACCGACACATACGCACGTCTGTAAGATTTGATCATGTTGTAGGAACCATTTCCAATAACTGCCAAATTGACTTCGGCATCGTTGAGCATTTTCAGACCAACATTGTCTGTCAGGGAGAACATGTAATCCTGACATAACGGACACCTGGACATGTGTGTATCAGCTGTTAGGATCGTTCACACGAATGAAATGAATCTAACCAGAAATGTCTGATGAAAAGAACAATGGTCTTTTGGTCGCGGAAGAGGTCACCGAATGGTACACGCAGACCATTCTCAGCGATGACGAAACACGACGCGGCATCTGTGAGCTGCCTGGGAGTCGGCAATGCATGTTCGTCAAATGATGGGGAGGTCTGAGCTGTAGATGGTGGAGCGATCTCATAGTTATGTTGAGAACCGCCAGCGGGACCCAAGCCACGACCGTCGAGGGCCGTCAGAGAACGCAAGTGAGTTGATGCCGCGGCAGTAGGTGGTGGGGAATATGATGCATGAGAAATCTGGGAAGGTGGAGGGGAAACGCCGTGGCTACCCGTAAGGCCAAGTTCAGCATCCGTAAGGGGCTCGTAAACGTATCCAGTGGTCGAGTCGCGAATGGGGTCCGAGACGTCCATGGTGTGTAGACGAGTGGCCATCTCTGCGGGGAAGAGCGTCGTCGACTTGCGACGAGCGTGAAACGTGTTCTCTTCTGAAACGTGGTTGGGTTTGGATGATGGTCGTTCAGTGGGGAGATGGTGGAATGACGTATAAGAAGCATTTGTCTGACTCAGGGCCAAGTTGTCAGTAGACTGATGCGTCAAACTTAGGCGACTCCCGATCTTCTTTGGCAGCAACCGAGCAAACTTCTTAGCCTTACTCGGCGCGGCCACATGGTCGTCTGCAGAAAAGGAAGCCAAACGGAGCGGAGAGGACGGGGCGGGACAACTAGTATCAGACTGGACACGCGAAAAGAACGAATGAACGCTCTCGCTACTCTGTCCAATGGAGGAAGTGGGTGAGATGGACAGAGGTTCCGCGGTGAACGCGGGGGTCGACGAGAGCACGTTGGCGAGAACATAGGATTGCAGTTTCGAATGTCCGTAAGGCGAGTTTTTGGGTGGGATTGGCACCGTAAGTCGCGCTTCTTTTCTTGACACAGCCGAGCGGGAGCGTCGACGCTGAATTGGAACGGGCCGTGAATACTGGGGAGCGTAATCCCGGGGGAGCCAAATGGACTCCTCTGGCTGGCATCCGACGGTGGTAGGCGAGTCTACGATGTCCAAGGAGGTGCTTCTAGGAAATGAAGTCGTTGCGAAATCTAAATTGCTATCCGAAGGCGTGGGTGTTGCACCCGGTGGCAGTGGGTCAAGGTCAAGACATGTTTGATATATGTCTGGTGGATATCTGCCGCCGGTGTAAGGGAGAGATGGGAGATGGGAGGTGGATTCACCGCGAAAGGAGAGCGGAGCGGCAGCATTGCTCAAAGTGCTGGCGGTACGACTTCGGAGGACGGAGAGTGGTGCAAAGGGATCGTCTGGGTCAGGCGTTGGGTAGCGCGCCTCCAGCTCTAGGCTGGGAGCAGGCTTTCGTCGAATCCGAGGGTGGTTCAGGGAGGAATCACTAGATACAGAAGACATGGTACAAGCCTTGCTCACCCAGACCCCGAGACCTGCAGGAGGGACGAAAAGAAGGATTCCAGCAGGAAAGCGGGGAATGGACAATCATCTAACGGGTCCTTATGTACGATTTCCATCGTGGCTTCGGTGAGGAGTGTTCGCTGCGAAACCTTGTTCAACTAGGGAATTACACGTTTCCGCATTGCCCCAATTCCCGTCGGTTACCGCGCCTCTTTATCACCAAAATTGCATGTTTGCGGTGCTTCTGGACCTGAGAGACAGCGACATTGTACGATTAGCATGAGCGTATAAGGGAACCATTTAATTTTGAGGCGAGGGTAACGAGTCAAGTCAGCAATCTCACGCTATCATCAGATGGTTGGCAACACTCAGCACCGGGCACTCGCTAGGAGCATTGCTCTTCGAAACCCTGTGTCGAGGATACCCCTTCCATGTTCTCTCCTGTATGGGCGGAGAATCGACGGACTATCGCGAAGATGGTCGATTCCAGGGCAACATGGCTACCAGTTATTAATTATGGCAGGGTAGAACGTCCTCATGGGTACCAAGATCTCGAGAAATGCCAAACGACAACTTTACTTCTCCTTCCTATATCCGTCTCTTCTTCGTCCCGCCTCGAATGTTCAGCACCCTCCAGGAACTGGTCCAGGTAGACTTGGCTGAGCCATGAGCTGTGGACACAATTAGAATCATTCCACGAGGCACACATGAGACAGCTTTCCTTGATCGTCTGGGCAGTAGTGAATATCATGGCGGCCATCCCAAATGTACCTAGCACGATATCTATGATCTTCTGCATCGGGGTCTTGGCCACCGCCTTGTAATGCAACATCGCAGGGTATACGAAACATAGTGGGACACTGTACAAGGCCATTCTCCACAAGCCATATAAATGACGGAGAACGAACTCACCATGCAAAACTGCCAATCAACGCGACGAACTTGTCGAGGTCCCTAGCCCCGGCCCAGCTGATCGCCGTGCAGACCATCACCAGTCCGAAGCGGAAAAAGTTCTTGAGCCATTTCACGCGCGGATTACGCTTACCGCTCCTCACGAACAGTCCATTCTCTAAGATACGCGCAGCCGGGAAGAATTGGAGTGGGATAGACAAGATAATTGCCACGGAATACAGGAATTGAACCTGTTTCACCCAGTTGGCCAAGTCAAATTTCCGACCAAAAAAAGGAACCTACAGCCTGTGTAAATTTGTTCTTCTGATCAAGGTTGACAAGAACGACTGCTTTCACGTCCGATCCAAAAGCCAAATACGCAAGAGCACCAGCTCCACCAAAGAGAACTAGAAGAAGTGAGCACCACACCGTGTCAGGCAGTGTGAGATAGGAGTACCGAGTGTTCCGATCATGACACCAGTCAAAGCTTTGGGAAACTTGTGTGGTTCTCGCATGGCATCGGTAATGGGGATAACCTGAAGCGCTCATCAAAACCCTGAGGATAAAATTTGGTAATAGACATACCAAGCCTACCCCTTCAAACGAGAAAACGGCAGTACTTTCACAATACCATGAATGAAAACTGTAAACTCGATCGAAGCTGAGACTCACCCGATGAACAAGGGAAAGTCTCGTGAATTGAACATCTGAACCGGCTGTATGCCTTTATCATGGATGGTAGAAAGTTCACTTCCAAAGATATAAAGCAAACCAGCGAGGATAAATGCATCCGCGACGAGGGCAGTAGTGCTGAGTTTCGCAAGGTTTCTGACGAGGGCCAGTGGCAGAAAGATGACCAGCTGAATGCAGATAAAGAATAGAATAGAGAGGTTGGTGGTCGTGCAATGTGTGACTGCGGAAACAAATGCCTATGCAGGTCGGCAATGCCGTCACAAACTCGTTTGGAAAGAACCAACCTGGAGATTTTCCGCAACAAAGATGGTGTAAGCTGTGACAAATCCGATTTGAGATATTGCAATAGAGAAGAGGATCGCATATCGCATCCATGATCCGTACAATGCGCCACCGATATCTGAATTTTTTGTGAACATTATGTTGGTATGGCAGATGGGAGGTCACTTACCCCCAAAGGAACCAGAAACGACAAACTTTGCCTGGACCAGGAGCAAAAATGAGTACAAAGAGACCAAAGCAACGACTGTGATAGTGATGATGGAAAAAACAAGCCCTCCGTTGGAGAATCTGTTTGGTTTATGGGGATCACCAACGGAACCCTCGAATCAAGGGTGACTTACGCTTTTCCGAGGAACAGCACACCGGTCCCTACGAATGATTTTAGAAGCTGTGATAGGTAAGCGTCAGGAATGTATGGTGAGCCGCACGAGATGCTTACCATCAGAACAGCCTGTAGTACAGTCGCGTCACCGTGGCCACTGACGGACGCGGGTCGTCGCCTGGAACGAGAGCGTTTGCGAGCAGTCTTCAACAAAGGCTGGGTCTCGCTGACAGCGGGTTCGGTGGAAGGGGCGGGTTGATCAACGGATTCCACGTCCTCGGATCTCTCTTCGTCTTCTTCTTCGAGGTCCTCGCCAGCCTAGCACGGATTAGTAACAAATATCCCAACGATGAAGAAACCGGCTCACAAATTGACCATAGATATAAAGGAAATCGATGAAATTGTTCGTTGCTCGCTTGTCAGCGTTGCCTTGCTCGTTTGCTTGTAGGAGAACATAGTTTCGCCTAAAACCACCGGGCTCATGAATATGCTCGAATGTAGGGTTGGGTGGTAGAACGGATCCTGCGTAAGACGACGAGCGGGGGCGACCAGACTGTCGTCTTTGATCTGCATGCCATTTGTAGATGTCATGGCTGAAAAGATGATCACGGCCGGAACTTGTGGCTGTTGGAATGAACTCACGTAACGTCTGCACCCGGAGCATGGTATGGTATAGGAAACGTGTCGGATACCTCTCTAGTAGTAGGGACTCGTAGCGGTGTTGAGGATCCCGCAGACGGTTCATCTATGTCGGGTGAGTCTTGCTCGGAGCCGTCCTGGGAACGCAAGTCTGTGCGACTCGGGCGGTGATCTCCGTGAAGACGAAGATGGCGTCTAAGTACTCTAGCCTTGTCCTCGGCGGGGAAGTCGTCGAGGTCTACCATGGTATTATCGGCAGGACTGCCTGAACCTGCGGCGCTTGCCGGCCGCTTTGCGTTAATTGCACTATAGGATGGACGACGGAGCTGGGAGGAAAACTCGTTGGCAGGATTGGTGCTCGGTGACCCGCCCGTATAGGAACCCAGCGGAGAAGAATACCGTGCAGGGATGTTTGGTACTGGGGGAGTTCCGGAATATTGAGCACGCAGAGCACGAATGTCGGGTGTGCCAGAAGGAGTGGAAGTCGCCGAGTCAAAGGGGGGAGGGGAACGAGAGCGGATGTTTACTGGCTGGGACGGGGAGGACATGATTGGGGGTGGAGGTACGAAGACGAGTCGAACCCGCTCTGGTATCGCAAACAAGCCGCGACTACGCGCCACCAATTAGCCACTGAGCCTGATGCATCGGCAACTTGACAAAGAACTGGGAACTAGTGTTACTCAACTTACATACGATGTCCCCCCCTATTCTTCTTCCAAGTTCTTCTCCCACTTCAAAACCCCTCATTTATAACACGATCGAAGGACCTGACATCAGTGACACCACGCTGAAGCAGTGTGCTGACCTGTTCAGCAACAACTATGGAATTTGGGGCCAGAACCCAAACAAATCAACAGGTCCCAAGCCCGGTTCATGGCCTCCCTCTTCCTCCTCTCAATGAGCCTAACTTGGAACCAAGGCACTCGTGTCAAGGTAACTGTTGCCTTTCTTTGCCAGCAATTGTTGACGACCCTCAAGGATACTGTCCTTGTTGTTTGCTACCAACTTCGCGATGCGACTCAGTTGGAGTTGGTTGGCCATGCCTTCGCTACAGCCTGGGATTTTGAAGTCGGTCAGCAGTCTTCCAGTCTGGGCCGGTTCCTATTGCTAACATGCCTTTGTAAGGTCGAATTGGTTGGGTAACACAACTCGTTGTCAATGTCGGTTTTCGTAATCGGTACATTGCAACTTCCCTACTTCAAATGTTGAAGCAAAGCTCCCCCTTCCTTGGTATCATGGCCATTGGCCTCGTGTCCTCTCATCCTGCTGCATGCCATGCACTCGCTAAATATGCATGTATGGAGCCTTCTCCTGTTGACTATAGCCTTCACTGATCTTCCTCAGCTACTGCGATTCAATCCATCGACACACTTTTCTACCGTGATATTGCAGACTCTATCTTGAAGGCATCGCCGGTAAAATACCTTCGAGATGCAAAGCTTCGTGGCTCCCTCTTTGAAGGAAACTGCACTTCTGGTGCTGTCTCTTCTGTTAATACCAATTTTTACGTTGACTACGTCGAGCCACTTGAGGCCCTTTCTGTTTATCAGGGCCGTCAGCAATGGGTTCTTGGTGAACTTCTTGATGGTCACGAGTTTATCACCGTTCTGCCCACTCGAGGGTCTACCAGCCCTGTTCAACACAGGGATGCATTCGATTAGTTAGAGACTCGTCAATTGTGTACATATGATCTCTGTGAGCAGACTCTTGGCACATTCGGCTAGCCAAGGTTCAGAGTCTGCCTGTATGTGTATTTCTGATGTGATGGCCTATCGTTATGAAAACAGGTGTAATGCAGGTCGAGTGCGAGTCGCTTTTTCGAGTTGGAAAACGAAACGATCATCATGATTTGGCAACACGGCACCTGTTTGGCATTACGGATGATAACCAGAACGCTTATCTCGACTGTACAAACCATTGATATGATATACTCTTGAGAGGAATACATCAACAGGGTATACCAAAATGATAGCATCCATCAAGACAAGAGTCCATTCAATCGCTGCATTGTATCATCTCCATCAGCTTGTCTGCGTCCATCCCGGGAATGCGGGGAACAACACGACATTTCAGCTCAAGGGGATGTCTGGGGCTGTCATGATCATCCGACTTTCAACGCTCATAGATACTATACTCACGACACCACTCCGGTCGACCATTCGGGGTTTGGATCCATCTCAACGCCGTTATCATCCAACGGTTTCATGAACTTGAACACGGCAAGGAGATGAACGATTGCTATCCATACCGAAGCATCTGCAAAGTGCCGAGCGACACTGAGATGGTGTCAGTTTTGATGCACCGAACACGAGATGAAAGCATCTTGCCAAACTCTGCGTCCAAAACCAAAGGCCAGAGGCACGGAATCGTTGTTGAGTTGGCCATCCTGATCAATGAATCTCTCGGGGATAAATTCGGCGGGATTTGGGTACTTGACTTCATCCCTTGACATTGCCCTTTGGTAATAGGTGAGCGATACCGCGCAGTACGATGGTCGTCCACACACGTACCAAACGTTAGCCAGCACCACGCAACCTAGATTGCCGTCAGAAAATAGACGTGTCAAGAGGGAACCTCACACCTTCGGGGATGTATTTCCCCTCATATACATCGCTCTTGGTCGTGTAATGCGGCAGGCCTTTCGATTCCATTGAGTTGTGAGCAATATACCGTTCCCGCATCTACTTACACAACGGGAACACAGGATGCCATCTCAATGTCTCGCGTAGAACCGCATCGATATAAGGCAGCGAAGACCTGTCATCGAAATTCGGTAACCTGTGTGTTCCGATGACGGCGTCGATTTCTTTCTGAGCACGCTCTTGGACCTCCGGGTATTGCATCATCGCTAGCACGAAAATGATCAAGGTGGATGCCGTCTATTCAACCGTTCTGAGAGCTTGCCCCATGAGAAGATGTGGGGTGGCACCTACTGTTTCAACACCAGCTGTTCATGTTCCGCGTCAGTCGGTGCAGCTAACCGATATAAATCTATACTAACCGATGAAAGCTGTTGCAGAAGACGACTTGAGCGCGACTTGAAACCCTTCGGTATTAGATTCTGGGAAGCGTTTGAGGGACTCGGATACCATGCATCTCCCGGAAACAGATGACATCTGATTGAATGGGCCATTAGAGGATCGAACGAACGACAGGAATAAGGCAGTGTCTCACTACTCGATCCCGAGCATAACGGAATGGAACGTCCATCATTACATGCAAATTGCTTTTGGCTCGTATGGCCATGCGTTTCAAAGTAGCACCGGGAAACCAGGCGGGAAGTTTGAGCACTGGGGATCACTGTCAGCAGGAAGCTAGCCCAAGTCAAGGAAATGGAAGCTGACGAAAAGGGAAGGCCTCCAGGAGCGCAGCGGTCGAAGGCCCCGCCACTTTCACGAATACTTCAATTGCCCTTTCCGCGGCCAGTACAAGCGGATCATCGTTTGGAAGAGTCTCATAATCGTAGACAGCTGACATGATTACCGCAGAAGCATAGCTGTATACCATCGATGATTCTCAGTGCTACGAAGGGGCTGATATGTGATGCGGCGAAGCTCACAGCTCGATTTGCCGTTGATAACGATCAGGCGAATTATAGGTGCCTATTAATAGCTGGCGGGCTTTTCGCAACTGAGTCGGGAGATAATCCTGTGCGGCTTCGGCGCGAAACGACTGGTGGAACAATCTTCGATGGAGTCGCCATTTCTCGCCGTAGCGGAGCAGTGCGCTATTGAACTCGGAGCCGACACTGAACGGCTAGCGGGTCAGATGATCGGGGAGCTGGGGTGGTAAACATACTCTTTGTGGACCTTGACTGGTGGTCGGTCCGAGTAGACAGTCGATCGTTGTTCGAGCAGTGCCTTGGCGACGTCCGTAGTCTGAATGATGAGAAACGGCCGTCCGAAAAGTGTGCAATACACCAAATCGCCTAGACACGAAACGGACATGTACATCATGATTCTTGGTACAAGCATATCACACACCGTATGTCTGTGCCCATTGAGTAAAGGTAAGCCAAGGCTCGGATGCGTTTATCTCAAGCACACTGCCCAAGACCGGGAGGCCCTTGGGACCGGGAGGATAGTTCAATGGACGCAGTGACTTGCGCTTTGCATAGCCTGCAAAAAGGGCGATTGCAGAGACAGTGAAGATTGAGAAAAGTGTGGGGGAGGATATCGTTGACATTTCTTGCTGTCTGTCCGTGTATGGCGCAATCGATTTTATATTCATTCCAAAGCGACGGCATTCCTGTCAAGATTAAAGAGCCATAAATGGGTCGGTCCGAGTCGGTGTTCATTTCATGGAAACGAAGCCTCAATCTTGCCTCATTGCGCTCCGCCAAGTGACTCGCAATGACAACAAGGAGCCGTGGCTTTACAAGCAGTACAAAACCTAGTTTCCTGTTTCTGGGTGGCAGGTGAGGGAAAGTCCACAGGAATATATTTTGCTTTACAAGGATCAGGAACGATGACTGTAACGTACTTATAAGGGTGGTTCCGAGTCTGGTACATCTGATCTGGCGGCGTGCGGTGTCCGAGATGATCCGATTATCATGGGGATAGACGATTTTACTTGCTGGGAAGGTCGAGGTGACACCGCAGCACAATGCGACAACTGCTTGCATGCTTATGAAGTAAGAAGGATTCATTTCGGTTAGTAGTTCAATACCACCAAGACGACACGTGACTTACACGAGTGTTTACTATCATCCTATCGCTTTGCCGATAACGTAGATACAACACAGCGTTTCGAGCACATGTCAAGTCCCTTCCACGACCCTCTCGACCCTCAGCGCGGCCCTGGTCCTACACGTCTGATGTCGGCTTCACATACACGGCTCGACGAGGCTGCCAGTCCAGCACTTCTGGTAGACAATGCAGACACCACGCGTCTCAACAACGCGGTCGTTTCTCTCAGCAAGGACGGGGTACAACCCCTCGATCTGATGGCCAGTCTGAAACGTGCACAACCATCGGTCGTCAAGACCAGAACGGGAAGCGTGTTATCAAGAGGGTTTATCTTGAAAACGGACCATTATCCTTCTGGTCAGTGGTTGTCAACCAGAACCCCATCATTACTCATCTGTGGGGCTCGCCAGGACGCGCCCTGGATCTGGATCTGAATGTCCACGGCGCGCCCAACTTTAGAGCACCTCGTCAAGGCAACCTCAACGTATTCGGTGTCGCTCAACCTCGCACACAGGGCCTTCGTGCCATACTATCTGCGCTCAGATGCCGACCTGGCATCCGTGACCCCTCTCACGTCGTCTGGTTCTCTACTCGAGAGGAGCCAATCGGTGAGTTGGCGATATGCTACTCCGTGGTCACACCTGACTATCAATAGTATACATATCCGGTCGTCCTTTTGTCCTGCGGGATGCGTCTGAGCCGCGCAAAACGCTCTCCCTATCTGATCGGGCGGAAAATCTGGAGGCGATCGAAGATCGATTGAAGCATGACATCCTTCAGGAAGCCACTAAGTAAGACGTGATGTTCTGGACTGAGTTGATTCTATTCTCACTCTTGAATTGCGTAGATATGGTGGCCTGATTTTAACACACAATGAACTCGCGAATGGTGCGTTTCCAGCAGTCAGGACGGCACCCAGTGTGTCATTGCTGACACTGTACGCAAAGCACCTGAGAGTGGAGAAGGCGCTATATTACCGACTTGGACCAACGTGGATAAGGTCAATGTGAGGACGTCACACGAGCTCTGGGAGAACATGCGCCTGGACGGATGGAGTGTCGAGGTTGGTCACATATCCCTTTTTATTACGTCATATTTACACCGTCCAGTATCACCGGCACGTCTTTCTTCCATTCACCGCAATATCATCTGATGTACTAAGCCCGCCACTGATCCATCCAGTATTCCCATCTCCCCCGATCGCCCAATAGAGGTATTCCCGCTTTCCCTACCATATATTGGGCTAAGCCATCCTGTGTGCCCGCACAGGACAATTATCTGGATGCTTACCTCCGCGTCATCAAAGATGCGGACCCTGTCAAAAGTGCTCTCGTCTTCAGCTGTGGCATGGGTGCTGTGCGCACTACATTTGCTATGGTTGCCGCCTTGATCGTCCGCCGCAGAATGCTCCTCGCCCGGGGTTTAAACGATCCATATGCTACCAAGCCATCTTTTGTGCTCCCTGCTGGACACCTCAGGCAAGGGACGTTCACACCAGTCATCAGTACCGTAAGTGGTTTAATTCAACGCTAGATGGTAACGTCATTGATCGTTGTCTGCAGCCGAGGAGTCAGGTACATAATATGATCTATGCACAGCTCACTGACGGGTTCAATCAGTCTCTCATTTAGCCCGGAACGGACACGAAACTTGCTCAGGCACTGGAAAATGCCAGTGCTCAACAGGACTTGAACAGGTCCTTGCTTAGGTTGACATATGTTTTGCAACAACGTGTGTTATTCCGTTACAAGCCAGCATGGTGTCGGATTCAGTCAATATGCTGTTCTAGACTTGCATTCGCAATCAGCTATCGCTTTACTGATGTCACAGCCTGTCTTGTTGGAGAATCTACGCAGAGCGCACCAGGGAAACTATGGCGTCATTCTCAGTCTCCTCGGTTGCTTAGACCACGGCCTGCAAGCCAAAAGGCTAGTCGACCGTGTTATTGACACTTGTAGGTGCTTCAATTTTGCCAAATCCCCTCCTACCACAGGGTTAGTGAAACTCGGTTGATCCGAGTTTGTCGACGCAGGCGACCATGTAACAAATTTACGGGAAGATATTCTGGTGCATCGAGTCCGGTATTCACTCACCACCCCTGATGACGACAGTGCCAAGAGGGAAGACATGCTAGTCAAAGCTGGCAGGTCGCTCGAGAAATAGTAGGTAACGCACCAGACAATGTTCAATTCTGAGACTGAGGTTTCCGTGTTGCAGTTTCTTCATGATTGCTTTCGCAAGCTACGTTGACTCCGACCCCGACTTCAGCCAAACATTCTCAGACTGGCTCAAGGTCCGCCCGTAAATTTATACTTTTACCGCCACCGCTCAACTCTGAAATCCGTCAGGCGAGGACAGAAATCTGGAAGTAAGTCCACCCATTTAGTCCACAGTTATTGCACTAGGGCTTATATTATTCTTCCTCAGTCAAGTGATGTTTCTTAGGAAGTCAAGATTGAATGTGTTCGCCCCCGTAAACGATCTTTCCCTTCTGTCACGTTCAGGGGCAGAAGACAAGTCGCTTGTTGCTGGGCAAAAGAACGATGTTGAGATCGCCGGCGGCCAATTGCTTGGAGATGAATTCAGTGATCACGTTGTCAAGGTCAGACCTGTTCTAATGTGGGGGAGTTGAATCATGAATCCTTTCTTCGTCTAGAATCGCAGTGGCATCATCCTGAGAGAGAGGTGGGTCAGTCTCATCTCAAATTTTCATATTTGCTAGAAGATATGCTAGCACACTTCTGAAGTCCGATCAATGGCTATCGGAGTCACAACGTGTCTTGCAGTCTGTTCGTGGTGTCATCAACTTTAGAAACATCCCCGGCACGAACATTTATGCGTGTGGCCAGCCGACTGAATCAGCAATTGATCAGGTAGTTCGGTTGATCAAAGAGCATCACCCAAATGCCAACAAAATAGTATGGGTTACCCTCCGCGAAGAGCCCATTGTATACATTAATGGTGCTCCCTACTGCTTGAGGCGAGAGCGGTTTTCTTTAAGGAACATGAAAGGTTAGTAGTTTTTCTGTCTACATATACAATCCTTTTACCCATTCTCTACAGATTATGGAGGGATTTCTGCCTCACGCTTAGAGGTACTCGAAGAACGTCTCAGGGACGATGTACTCATGGAATTGAACGCATTTGATGGAAGGTACGACATTCTGGTGCATGCTAGTCAACTGTGTTAATATTCGCACTCTTCGAAGACTTCTACTACACACCGAGACCGCAGACGGATCTGTCATCCCAATCTGGGAAGAAGTACAACCTGAGGATGTCGCTGTGCTCAAGGATATTATGGCATCACGGCGGTCGGGTTGCGGGATTGAAGTACAATATACTCGCATCCCAATCACTGCGGAACGTTCACCGGACATGTCCAGTATCTGCGAACTCATGGAATTAGTAACTCGAACTGACTTGATGAATGCTGCGATTGTCGTGAACTGCCAGCTAGGACGAGGAAGGAGTACGCTGACTTCAGTGAGGATCGCCTTGGACAGATGAACCCCTAGTTGACACGATTCAGGTCCTGATGCTTTTGATCCGACAATGGCTGAAAGATAGCAGACTGCTCGCACAGGCATCCCCTCGGCTACTTGCCCGATCACGTTCCCATTCAACATCCGTTTCACACACAGATCAGGAGCCCGTGAACCGGCGACCGTCGTACCAAGTCGTGAACAGTATGTTGTGCCTTGTTTTATTCTCAAAATGTATCTAAGGTCCCATTTGAGATTTCCTTCGCATTGTACGTCAAGGACCAGCAGCGAAAAATGCTGTCGACGAGGCTATCGATCGATGTGCTATAGTTCTGAATTTGCGTGATTCCATTGAAGAGGAACGTGAGAAGGCAGAGCAAGCCACCGACGAGAAGCAGAAGCGTGCCCATACGGCTAAAGGTGCGTGTAGGAACCCAAGCATTATATTGACTAACAATTTCTTAGGACTACACAACCTTCGGCGATACTTTGAGCTCGTTGTCTTCCAAGCGTACTTACAATCAACGGAAGCTGATACCCTGCAATCTGTCGAGAGCTTCGAGAAGTTCATCGAGAACAGGCCTGGTAGGGTTGCCGCTTGCCATTTTCTTGCATGCGCTTATGAACTGCGAGCAGTCATCAAGACATTCAAAAAAGACCTCAATGCTGGTGGTCTGAATGCACTAATCCCATTGGAACGAATAGATGGTGTTGCCCACCCTGACGAAGTCGAACAGGTCGTCGCCAATCGATCTGGAAGCATTCTGTCAGCGTCCACAATTCTGAAGAGTGACTTCTTTTCGAACTTGCAGAAGATGACCCTCCCGGAGTGCGTTTTGTTTTCGTAGCAATGTACATGACATTCAATCATGTTTCATGATGCAGGCGGATTGATGGATCACCCAACTTCCGTCGGGTGCCTTTGACCCTCATGTTACGCTCGTCTGGAGGGCCCATCCCAGACGTTTCTATTCCGCTTCTCGAACGCGTCACTGACGGGAAGATGGTTTGTGGAAGGTGATTTCCTTGCTTCCTTTCTGGTACCCTTGCTTACCTAATGAACCCAGCGGAATGCCTACTGTACAAGGGTATGTTTTAACAAATGGTCGAACGGATCCTCGCTCATATGCATCCAGATTACGGAGAGCGCTGGCGCGCGTAGATGCCGGTCCACAAGGGACAAACATGGTCTTTTGGACTTCTTTGAGAGAGGTTTGGTTGAAATCTCTGTCTGGTGAGACACTCGCATACTTACTTGAACAGGAGCCAGTCGTTTATGTCGCTGGCCGACCGCATGTTCTGCGACTGGTTGACAAGCCCCTTGAAAACGTCGAGTATGAGTATTTTCTTACAGGTCGGGATGAAACTTAATGTGGAACTGTAGGGCTACGGGAGTCACCACTGTGATGGTGGAGACCATGGAGGAACGATTCAAAAAGGATGTTCTTCGGGAACTTCGTCAAGGTGGTGGCCGTATTCTACTTCATGACGAAGTAGAGGAGCGACCAGGGGTCTTCACGATCATACCCATATGGGAAACGGTTTCAGAGGGGGATATCATGACGCCACGGGACGTCTTTGATCTCGTAGCGAACGAGGGCTATAAGGTGCTGTCCTGTCCGGCTTGTCCGATGTTCCGGCTGACCACTCTCATGACTAGATTGACTATGACCGTGTGGCAATCGTAGGGGGATTTCATGCCGTGTTTACGGACCGACTAACACCGGAATCTAGACCGATGAACAAGCACCACTTCCTGACGCACTATTTCAGTTATTGAATCGTATTCGGCTTGGATACTCGCAAGCAGGTGATTTCGTCTTTAACTGTCAGATGGGCAGGGGTCGCACCACCACTGGTATGGTGACTGCATGCTTAATCTCAACTATCATGAATTGGGTGGGGGATGAGAATGACCATGTCGCTGAAGACATGAGCACGCTGAACTATGATTCGATGGATGGCCCTTCCGAGGAGGAAGCCTACTTGCAAGGTATTCACACTTGTCTTTGCAGTGGATATAATGGTTAACACGTCTGCAGGGGAGTACAAGACGATCTTGCAGCTTGTTGGTGTACTCTCCCATGGCAAGATCGCAAAACGCCTGACCGACCGTGCAATTGATCTGATGCAAGACGTCCAGAACCTCAGGAAAGCAATTTACGAGTGAGAAATCCACTCCTTTATGCCATTCGCTGTTAAGCACGACGGCCGTGATCCAGTTACAAGCTCAAGGTGGAAGCGTGCGAGAAAGGAAGCGTCAAGCAGGGAAAGTTGATGAATATTGCTGTGAATTACCTGTGAGACACTGATGGTAATTTTGTATCAGACCACCTGCTCATCAACTGATATAGATATCGCTATGGGACGCTCATCGTTTTCTGCAACTACCTGATCGAAATGCGGGAGTCGACGGGTAAGGGAGAGGAGAAACCGTTCCCTGCGTGGCTCCGGGAACACCGCGAGATTGCCAAGTTGTTAGGGAGAAGGTCGTTAGACTAAGGACAGGCTCCGGTCCCTGTATCATGATGGGTAAGTTGATGTTGCCGTCTCCCCGGCATGGGAACGAGTTTAGTCGGCATAAGTGTATGAAGTGTATGTTGGATGTTATTTCGATTACGTTCTACTGCCATTCCATGCGGACAAGGAGCGTTTCAGCATAGCCTACATCAATATTTTCCGTAGTGGCAGTACCTGGCACGTGACCGGCATTTGGCTGGTTACACAGCCACTTGTAGCAAGTATCACCAGCATGCATCGGGGATTATGCTTCTCTTCAGTTTCTTCTCCATTCGCAGTCATTTTTACAGGCGGCCCCCGGAAAAACAAAACTCTCCATACACTATCCAGTACAGCATCAAGCTTACACAGACGCCTCCATAACGACGGCGGTGTGGTTTTACGACACCCTCGGACATTATTGCTGCGGATTTTAGACTAACTTCACATTCGTTCCACCCTTTCTCATTCGACGTACTGCCAACGATGAAGAAAGCAACCCATTCATTGTTTTTCGCCGTCGTAGTCTCTGCTATGCTCCTTCCCGTTTTCGCGTCGCAAGGCGAGCCAATTGGAGAGCCCGAGCGCAACCAACTACGTGCCTTGATTGGACCAGTTAGTACCACTACCCCCACCTCCGAGACCACTCCGCCTGCTGCGGCAACCACCACGGAACCCACCACGAGTGCAACCCCCACCACGCCGACAACAGCGGCAGTAGCCACTACTACGACCGCTCCAGCTACCTCAAATATCCAGTCATCGGCAGCCGGCGCAACCACTACTCACGCAACTTCAGCAGCAGCAGCTTCATCTTCATCTTCGCAACAGGTGCAACCAACCTCCGTCGCAGTGGCCACCACCGACTCCTCGGGACAAGTTGTTACCAGCTATGTTGTGGAGACCCCCACATCGACAAGCCCCCTTCCTTCCCACACGAGTTCTTCAAACGACTCCACCGGTGGCGGTCTCAGCACAGGCTCTATCGTCGGGCTCTCGGTTGCTGGTGGTATTGCGGCAATTGGCATCATCCTGTTCTCCGTCTGGAAGTTTACGCGCAAACGGTTTGCCGATTTCGATGACAGTATGTCAAATTACCTAAGTGTTTCATGGACCTAATGAGAGCGACGTTTCCATAGACGAAGCTATCAAATGGCCCGAGCTAAACTCACACAACAACGACGTGCACGCTCTCCCTACACATAACACTGGACGAGCAGGGTTTGGCCCAGAGAACGATTCTGATCTCAACCTCACGAGAGCACCGAGCCCTGGCGGTGGATACGCGAATTCGATCACAGCGTCCGTTCCTGATGCGTACGGTGCTAGTGATCCCTACGCAGTTCCACCCCTACCTCATCTCAACCCCAACCAAGTATATCATGATGACCCGGGTGCATACGGTCAACCCGCCGGGTACTATGACCCATACCGCGGTCCGGTGCCAAACACGTTCACTGAGACCATTTCTGATGGACATGGCACCGAAGCTATTCCGATGACGCAGATGGCTAGGATGAGGAGTCCAGGTCCACAGGTAGCGTACGATATGCAGGGCCGTGGTTCCCCGGCGCCGCAGGCGGCGATGGGCTACGCTGGTGTGGACGAGCGATCTCACACGCCAATTCCCGGCGCGCTGGGCACAGGCAGAGCTTCTCCTAGTCCTCATACTGGATACGGATATGGTCCGCGCTAGCCGTGGTCTTGGTTAAGATGGCTGCGTTAAGGGGAGGGAGGGGGTGGCGATGTTCATTGAATGGCACACGTTCGGGGAGGTGGGATGCAACAACGTATGAGATACCAAAGGACTAAAAGACCCGTTGTGATGGATGTACACTCGTTTGGTTGGTCGTTTCTCTCGCCCGCATCTCAGCGCCCATGAACTTGTGTTTCTTTATACAGCAATCTCTCGTGTTAACACGACACGCTCATCTTGGTTTCATCTCTCACTCTCATTAGTATAGATCTCCAGTGATGTTCTCTGGGCAGCTTGCTGTCACAGTGGACATCAATACTACCTTGCTCCAAACCTGTGTCTATTTTTTTTTGATTGGACATTGAGCATACGAACCTTTTATTCCTCAATATGAACTATACCGTTCCCAGATCAACCACTGCTAATTAAAAAGATTTTATATATTCACAAACGCCTGTCCTTACTCCATAAGACACCGAGAAAGAAACATCCAAGAGGAACAAAAATATGAACTATGGAGTCAACATCAAATCAGATAAATCCAAATGGTGTCCGTTCACTGCTGCCCCATTTCGGTGAGACGCAAGCCAACGTTGACGGCCAGTGCGGCGAATAGCACGAGGCACAAAATGGTTGGACCGTATTTGTCGTAGTATAGTCCTTCTGCACTGCGCGCGCGAAGGCGTAGCGCACGGTACACAAAGATGATGGCGGAATAGGCGATGGAGAGTAACGCCGCCAACGTGAAGAGCCCTGCGCTGATAAGCCCTCCAGTATCGTCTGGAGGAATAAAGTTTAAAAGCGTCGTCGCGATAGAGCTTATGAGGACAGCGAAATGTAGCCATCTCTGTCGGCCACATGGGTTAGCATACGCAACGGGACAGAAACCAAATGAGAGGCTTGCCAGGAACGTCCGCTCGTTGGCGAAATAGACCTTGGGCTCGATGCGAACAGGTACCGCAATCTTCTTGCCAGACGGTGCGATCCAGTCATGGACGAGTAGTCTCTCCTCTTCTTGTATTTCTTCTTCGTCGAGCCCCCGAGCATCAGGAGACTGAGGGGCCGTTTGATCATTACCACTCTGGACTCCGTTTAATTGCTCCTTCAACGTGTTGTCAAACGTCGTCGATGACGCCAAGGGATTAATAGACAACGAATTTTGCTGAGGACGTCGCTGATCGGAGCCGTGCTGCTCCTGATGCCGTGCTAACAATGCGGTACGTTCATCAACCTGTTCTTCCTCTTCTGCTGAAGCGCCATAGTTGCGCTTGAGAGATGTCTCGCGATACGCAATGGCTGCTGCAACATCCACGTGAGGAAGACCTGTGCGTCTTACGACATCTTTTGCTGGCACCAGGTCCATGACTTCATCTTCTTCCCCTTCGGAAACTGGTTCATCGTAAATATGAGTTGGTGTCGTATCACCAGAACGTCCTGAACCCAGCTCCAAAGAAACCCTCGAAGATGAGGCAATAGGTCGTTCTACTGACAAGTAACCAGTGCTAGGCTTCAGGATGTCGGTGTCCACTACAAACCTGTCAGTCATTCACTCTTACATGTTTCCTTCACGACTTACTCTGCGGAAGCCAGAATGGAACAAGGTCTGTCCGGTTAGGAAGTAAGGTAGCGCATCCATGAATGAATTTACTGTGCTCGCTTAAGCTATGAGGATAGGCAAATCTGATCGTCAACTGACCTGAACTTCGGAACAGCTTCAACCAGGTGGGATTGGACTAGCTCTGTCACCCACTTGGGGGGCTGTTGACCGAACTGTGTCTGCAGCTTGACTTCTAAAACCCCATATTTGAACAGTTCCTTGTCTTCAGCAGGCACTCGATCGAATGGATGATCGATCCCTATGTCGGTGCGCCGCCAATTGTCACCCGAGCGTACACGCCCATCCCAGTTATCTTCTCTGATCATGGTGAGCTCGGTATCGAGAGAAATCCGCACACGAGCATCACCAGGTAACTGGAACGCAGTTCGATTGTAAAAGGTCCGCGTGACTAGAAGCCTGCCATCAACAACATAAAACACATATATGCCTGTAAGTCGCCTCACCCGGAACCAGCTTGCGGGTCAAGATGCGATATTGTACCTCGTTGGCAAGCTGAATCATCGCATCGACCTCGCTCTGATTTTTCTTGCCGCTGTCGACCAAAGCTTGCATTTCGGCATCCACGGTATATTCTCCTCGCAAGAAGGCGTTTACTAGGTGTTCCTTGATGGGGAAACGGGCTTTGACCGATTTCTCTCCAGTCCAATCTTCTCGGTGAGTTTTGCGTTCCACGAAAATCTGTCAATGAAATGATACCGGAGGCAGGGTGATATGTATTCTTCATACTTACAGTCTTGACGTGGGTATCTCCGTACCACCGCAAACGAATTGCTTCAGCACCCTCGGTCTTTTCCAGCCGGCCAAGGTAAAGATCCAGATCTTCATTGTCAAAATAAATTGATGTGATTGCTTTTCAAGCTCGTGAGACTAAACGACGTCAAAAGAGAACCAGGGAGTTACCTGCATCCTTGGATTCGAATTCTTTCTCCGCATTGAATACTACCAGCCACGGTCAGATTCCCAAAAGCCGTAATTACGAGAACAGGACAGACCAAGCACAGGCAAATGTTTCAAAATGGCTAGTTTGAGTGGGACAAGATTGTCTGGGTGCACCTGACAAGGTTGAGATCGCGTTCGGGAATAAGTTGGAATTATTACCCAATATTTCGTCGTCTGGCGAACGAATGCACTCTGGTTTCCCCCAGCACTGGAATCGCCCACGACGGGGTGGCCACGCGTGCGAATGAGGTTGTACAGTTTCGAAAGTTTTAGGATGAGTGCATCCCAATTATATTTGTAAAACGGCCGTTCTTCCAAGTACTCTTGAATAAAGGTGGGCTTAAGTGGCATATTTGTTTGTTTCTGTGAACAGAATCAATGTGCTGACATACGGCCATGTAGGACGTGACCGACATCATGTTTCTAGAGTGTCATTAGAACCGGACAAGGTACAACTGGACGGCGGCACGAACCTTTAAGATTTTTAGAAAGCCTGTGATATTGAGTTTCGTGTACAAGGCGAGATCATGTACGTCTGCGACGAGCGTGGCGACTTCCACCTCCAGTCCGTGGAAAAGATCGTCAAGCTCGTCGTAGGAATCACCACTTCCTTCGAGCTCGTCTTCGTCGTCAGAACCCTCGTCAGGGCCATAATCGGAAGTACGCGGATGAAGGGATTCGGGATCTGTAGGACTAATCGGAGACTGTTCCGACGATGACTGAGAGGAGTCCTGCTGAGCGACGAGACGTTTCACGTCGCGCTCGGCATCACGGATGCGTTGGGAGAGTTCCGAAGTCTATCAACGCCTCGACTGTGAATGATTGAATTGATTGACGTGGATTTATCGACCTACCTTCTGCTTCTGGAAGTCGTGTATCTTGTCCAGCTCTCTCTTGAGCATGGCGGTGAAATCGTGTTCGTCCTTGTCATCCCAATTGTGGGACGTGGTGCGAGCCTATGTGGAGACATGGCGGTTGATAGACTGTGGAAGGACACGATCACGAACCTTGAGTTCCCGTTTAAGCAGGTTGTAATCGATATAGTATGGCTTCCATTCGTCGTAGAGGCTTGCCTAAGACCAGGGACGCGTTTACACAAGACGATGGACAATGCAAGATACGTACTGTGATCTTCCTTCCAAACTTCATGGCGGGGAAAGTGACGGAAGAGGACAAGGGAGATAAAGTACAAGTCCAAGGGACAAACGGAACGCCAGCGCAACAACAGCCGGAGCGGACGGATGGTGTTTCAGCCAACCGTGGGAAATCCTTTCAATGAGTCCCCCTCAGCGACAGCAAGAGGCCTATCTCAAACTCGCAAAACCACAACAAAAAAATGACCCACTGCACCGCTCAAAGATCCTGCTCTTGGGCACAAGAAGGTTCGTCGCGCGCACCGTCTCGTCTCGTGCGATCATTGAACATGACTATAGGAGCGGCAAAACGTCCATCTTGCAAGTACTGTTCAAGAACTTGCCATCGAAACAAACATTCTACCTGGAACCTACCATGCGCGTCACGAAGCACCCTTATGAGTGAGTTGTCGCCGCTCGACGCTCCCCTCTTCATAGACATCCTGGAACAGCACCCTCATCCCGCTCGAGATATGGGACTGCCCCGGAAATATCACTGTCGATACCCTAGGGGCACCTCTCTCCGAATTTGCTAGTATCGTGTTTGTCATTGATATTCGAGTATGCAAAGCACGCGTCACTAGAAGGGTAAGCTCATTGTCGTACAGGATCTTTACCAACAGCCCGTGGTCAAGCTCGTCGAGTTCATCGTTGCTGCATGCCAAGTCAACCCAAACATAAACCTCGAGGTCTTCGTGCATAAAGCAGAGAAACTACAGGAAGACGACAAGATCGGTAGGTCCCTCTGTCTACCCAAGATGATCAGCTCGGTGACACCCACGCAGAGAACTTTCGCCAGATACACGAGCGCGTCATGGATCGACTCGTAGACGAATCACCCGAATACGAACAGGTCCCTCTGAATTTTCACCTGACGTCTGTCTATGATTACACGCTCCAAGAAGCCTTTTCGCGCGTCATCCACAAGCTCATCGATTCTTTGCCATATCTTGAGAACCTCCTTAATATTTTTTGCTCCGTGAGTCCCCCACACAGCATTGCATCTGACCGTGTCTGCTGGCTTCTAACTCGCCTCTCAAGAACACTTCGTCTCCAAAGGCATTTCTATTTGATACGACAAGTAAACTCTACGTCGCGACCGACGCCTCCCCTGTTGACCAAGCAACACACAACCTCTGCTGCGATTACCTGCAAATGCTCAACTCGTTCGGGCCACTGTACAAGTACGGACGTCGTCTGGTGGAATCGCTACGACCTCGCTGATAACACCCTAGGTCCAACGCGCCGCCTCAGGCTGACACCCCCGATTCAGCCAAGCCGAGTACCAAAGCCCCATTCTACCCATCTGCATCGACGTCTCTGTCACCCTCTCAACCGGTCACGCTCACCTACCACCTCGTTACGCCTCATCTGGCGCTCGTCGCTTCGTTGCCCACGCCCGTGTTTGAGATGAGGAGGGGCCTCGTAGAATGGAACGTAGTGTGGTTCAGAGAAGGTGTAAGGGAGATTTGGGAGGTTGAGAAGGAGCGGAGCGAAGGAGAACTAGTTTGACGATGCCCCGGCGTCGAGTATCGCACCCGTTGTGTAAGATCTACATGTCCTCACATACTGTCAAATATACGACTTGAAACATCTAGGGCACGCGTTCCTTTGGTATTGTAAGCCGCAGCGCATCTCGGTTGCAGATAAGAGCGGTCTGATAACATTCGAGGTACGTGTTTCGCTCAAGTGCAGCAGAAGAACCTCAGCATTACAAGGAACACGAAAAAAGAAGTGCATCAGCCGGGAGTCGAACCCGGAGCTAGGCCATGGGAAGACCCAATGTTACCGCTACACCACTAATGCTCATGCCGTAGTGTTCACTCGTGTACTTATAGATCTCAACACCTGCATCTACACGAAGAGTTCCGATCTGCAGTGATTGTCTGACTTTTCCCCGAATTGCTACAAGTCCTAAGTGAGACATTCGATCGCATGCGATACAAGAAGAAGGAAACAAATCAACCACTCAAACCCACATTCTCCTCGAGATACCCCACAAATTTGTGTGCCACACTCTCCTCGCTCCAATCCACCTTGCCCATTTCCGTCGACCCGAGGGTGATCGCGCGTTTGTGCATCGTGATGAATTGGCGTTTGAGCCGACCGAGTTCGGAAAGGGTGAGGTGGCGTGGTGGGAGGGTGAGTGTGAGCTTGAAGGGTGGGGTTGACGGCGCGGACGTGGACGTGGACATAGGGACACCGAGCGACAGGGTGCCTCCCGGGATAGACGAGGCGGATTGAGCGGCAACGATAGCAGAGACGAGCGCGGTAGTGGTGCTTTCGAGTGTGTGTAACGCGTCTGTCGGTGCTTTAGCAACCTGCGCGTGAACGAACATCGCCCATTCGAAACAGATGTCAGACACGTCCCACGATGGTAATAACGGATGGCGATGGCGGTGACGATGGCGATGGCGATCACGGATCATATATCAATGGATCATAAATCATCGATTCATCGGTCATCAGGGGTCGGGTGTACGACAGGCTTGGGGACGTACCGTTTGTGTGCCTGTGTTGGGCGGCTTGACGAGTCCCTGGGTGACGGCGCGCCAGATATCGTCGGCGGGGACGTCGGCGTCCGTCCAGGGAACGGTAAAGAGTGGCGAGTCCCACCGGACCATCGAGGACGGTTCTTCGTAGCGCTGAATGAGATTGTCCAAGCTAAAAAAAAACACGGTCCAGTCAACTGACATTGAGGACAACCAAAGGTGCGCGAGGTGCTCACGTGTCAGGGACATATGACCGCCCGTCCTCTCGCGATATGTTCCAGGTGCGACATTGCTCGGGTGGGGCAATAACATAGACCTACTTTTTCCCCAGCGTCAGAAAACGTGCGCTGAGCAAGAGGAAGAAAAAAAACGCACCGTACATACGCGGACCTTGGCTTCTCTGGCTGCACAGTACATTTGATAGCGGAACCCCTTGATATAATTGAGCGTGTCGACGATGACGATACGATCATTGCCTAGATGGCGCTGGAACGCGGAGAAGAGCGCTGCGCGTGCCGGTTTTTCGGATCGACTGTCTTGATGTGTGGGTCGCATCGTGATCGTCGCGATCAACTGAATGACTCACCATCATACGCGGATCGAGGGATGTTGAGGGTGTCGTCAGACAGGACGGTCACGGTGAGGGATGGACCGGTGTAGGCGGGGTCTGCGAGACGCTGCTCGAGGCTGTGTTTGATTTGCGTGGCACGATGCGATTTGCCCGCGCATGGATACCCAGAGATCGTGATGAGGGACATGCCAGATGTCGAGTGTAAGACACAAGCGACGTGCAAAGCTAATTGGAATGTATTTAACGACTGACCCGAGTCCAGGATAGCCCCACGTCTACCTCTCATCGAAGCTGGTGAGTTCCCTCGGTTTGTCTCCACTCATTCCTCATGTTTGGTAGCCCCACTTTTAGGATGGAGCTCCCCAATAACTCCTTCATCAATGAACTGCCTCCTGAGATCCTCTCGCACATGTTCGAGCTCGGTTCCATGGATGACGGCTCTGCTACCGCTGTTCCATTCGCATTCGTCGTTTCATATGTCTGCCAGCACTGGCGCAACGTCGCACTCTCGACGCCATCTCTCTGGACGACTATTGTAGTCACTCCGGAGGAACATCCACCGTACGAGCCCGTATCGACGCTATTGGAACGGAGTAAAAGTCACCCTATAGACTTCACCGTCAGTTATGATCACCTGGACGAATACGAGGATGATTTTGAACCCCCTTCCGACGCCGACCTCGAAATCCTGTTCCCTATGCTCATTCCCCACATCCATCGCTGGCGAACAATAAAAGTCGCGGCATCCGAGTACCACCACATGTATGCGCTTCTCAGCGCAGTCTCTGACCATTCCGTTCCCGCAGCTCCCCAACTCACGACCCTTGAACTCTATCACTATCTTGTCGCGTTTCGGTATCCCAGCATGACGAAGCATCTCACCCTTTTCGCTGGTTCGGCCCCTTTGCTTACCAGGATAGTCCTCTGGGGAGTGCATGTCGATTGGGATCAACCATGGGTCGCCTCTGCGTCGAATCTCACAGACCTCGAGCTTGCCTATCATGCTGAAGACGTCCGTCCATCTTGGGCTCAGTTTTCCACCATCCTGCGTAGTGCCTCTGTCCTCCAGAAGCTCAGTCTATGCCAATCAGGACCGTCTGGGGAACCCCCATCATGGTCCATCGACCCAACCCCTGGAAGTCCCGCAGATGTAAATGCCCCTATTAAACTTGTTCGGGTCACAGATTTCATCCTCGAGTTCGATACACAGGCGCGTTTCATCGGCTTATTCCGCAAGTTCTATATGCCCGCACTCAAACGCCTATACCTGAACCCTGAGGGTGACTACGATGATGATTTCGGCGACCTTTTCCGTGAACTCACCAGACCAGCATCTCCAGTCCAAGAACAGCCGCGCAGCGTGGCGAGTTGCCTTGAAAGTCTTCAAATGTGCCCATTTCCATGTCACGTGGAATGCATCGAGATGCTCTACGGCGAGCTTCAGAACCTTAGGTCGCTCAACATTTCACTGTATTACTCCGATGCTTTCTTCGATATCATTTCCACACCCTGCACGTTACCCGGGCGTGGTGATATTTGGCTCCCTCGACTCGCGACACTCTACGTCCACGGGGCATCCGGGATTGGTCTCCGCAAGCTTGTTTTACAGAGAAAGGAAGCAGGGGTACCTCTTAGCTCTCTCTACGTGGATCGAGAATGCGGACTGGACGACGAGGTTGTAGATTGGTTGAAGGAGAATGTCAATACATTTGAGTTCTTCGAGGGCAGTGAAGAACATCGTCGATTCCGATGGGGATATCGATGGAGATGAGTGGTCGGATGTGGACTAGCAAGGTTTGGACTCGCTTGGCGGGGAGTCTTTGGATAGACGTCATCCAGATGGTGCTGGTGCTCGCGATAAGGCCCAGCCGACGCGTGTCTGTACGTGCCCTTATAATTGATCAACCACTGCAATGCTGACGTTTTCATCCCGCGAACGCATGCGATATACCCCGGAACAGAGTAGTACTACTAGTGGATCCTGCGCGGTCCTAGCAACTTGTATCAAAGGAGAACATCTACGGACCATATTGTAGATCAATTGAAACCGAGAGTGAAGGATCTCGTCGCTCTCGTCCAGAATATCTCGAACATTGTTTGACGGGAACGCTTCCTTGTTCACATATGGAAGAAGAAGAAGAACAGGAGCGGGAGCGTGAACGAGAGGTGCAGTTGCAACCTCCCATTCCCTTCATCCGGACGTCGTGTCCTTTGTGAAGACTGCCAGTGGCATTCTCCCTCCACTGCACTCTGGCAGCGCATTTCTTCCCGTCTTCTCAACTCGAGGAAATCCCTGCGGCTACTCGCGAAGTAATCCATTTCTCTTGGCAACAGCAGACTTGTGTAGGACGATTAAGCCCGAATTCACTTCAGAACCATGGATCAGTATCTCCGACCTGTCCAGTGGATTCTCTCTGGCCAAAAGGACGGTAACCAAGTGCTCGTCCTGCTGAGCCCATTTGAAGCCGACCGCCTGATCCCAGACATCAGGGCGAGTGAATATGTCCACCTTCATGCGTATGCACCCCGTACATCTCTACGGATGAAACCATCGGACGATCTCAGTCTTTATAAGTTTATTCCATCCCTCCCTCCCCTCTGATTGGACGCCATCTTGGGCTCTGATAGACCAGCTGAACGTGTTCGCTGGGCAGCTGTATCTCGGGGACTACTACAGAACGTACCTACGAAAGAGTCACCGAGCGATGCATCAGTCAGGGCGAAACTTGTTCAACATTCCTGGTGGTTTAGACGAGATGGAAATTACATTCTCGGGTTCACCGCTGCCTTTTGTCATGGCGTTACTTGCCATTCGAACCCGGGGCCGACCATATACGCAGATGGGCAGGATTCTCCAGGGACAGCGTCTAACAGAAAAGGACTTTGAACGGCTAACTTCCGTATTGTATGATCATGGACACAATGGCCCTGGGACATCAGCTGCTTTGACCGTATAAACGAGGAATGGAGACGCCCGAAGCAAGGATCGTGAGTGGTATGTTCTCTGACAATGAAATGTCAACGGACAACTGAATGCATCTTTGAATTCTAAATATTGATACAGGTTCCATGAACGATGCCTCTGCGGTTCCCAAACGGTCAAGACAGATTGAGAGGAAGCGAATCATGAAAATTAATGTACTGTACAACGAACAGTTATATCGAACATCTTGAACTACTTGATGTTTACGACAAGAGCGGCCTCACAAGCGTCACGGTCCACACCCCTTCTGTCGTAACATACCCTGCCTCTCACACCATCAAACCAGATATTACTAGTCTGGGGTAGATTGGAAACTTTCCGCCACCGAGGAACCAGAATTAGTTCGAGATCAGCCACACAGTTATCTCTACTAGCATCGATTGCGAATCGCATGATAAAATGGTTGGCACTCCACAAGCCACCGCGTAGCCTGCAAAAATGGTAGAAACCTCTGACGTGCCCATCATCCGAAAAGTCAACGTAGCGCTCCAAGTTTGCGGACGAGCCATGTGGAACACGAACACGGGCGATTTCTTGCAAGTTGGTGGTCACTGGTAGGACAACGTCGGTGGATGAGTGTTTAGGTAGTGTGAGGTCGATGCAAGAGATGTGGAGCTCGTCCTCCACGTAATCATCGAAAAACTGATGCAGAAACCGGATGTGGATTGCGCCCGACTCAGCATCCACAATAGAATTGCGGATGAGATCAACGTTCTTGACAATATCATGGTTTGGTATGAATCCTTCATGGGAGAGACGGAGAATACCAATGCCATTGTCGAGTTGTGGATCGGCAGGAATTGTGAAGGCTTGCACAAGAGTTGATGGTGCTTCGGGAGGGTCCGTACAAAAAGGGAAGAAAGAGATAATGTGCGTCTTCGTCAATACAACATGAAACAATGGCACAATGATAGTTATCTTGCTAGTGATGAGCGGTCACCGTGGTAGCTGATATTGTTCACAACCTACCAGTTCCGATTTGAATGGAGGAAAATCATAGAATGATCTTGTTTCCGCGTCGAAGACCAAATCTTGACAAGCGCTCTTTATGTATGAAAATGGTGAGTGGCCGCCGTGTATCTCCACCATTTCACCTGTAAGCTCCAACGGCGTCGGGGGGATGTGAGTGTAAGGGTGTGATGGAGAGAATTTCCGTCCACACGGAATTCCAGAAGCTTCCTAGGAGAGAAATAAAAAATATTAGAATGAAAGTCATGAGCAGAGGGAAGGACAATGCAGACCATGAGACGCAGTCCGCAGTAAACAGAACATGGATAAGCAATCCACTGCTGGACACCACGGGGCATGCATCACATAAACAGTATGGCGGATCATCTTCCCACAAGAGCTGGCAGGGCAGTGCGTCAGATTCGAGGTCGTACGCCACGACCTTCACGGTGCGGTATCGCTCGCAGCCAATGAACCACTTCCTGTACACGATGGTATAGAAATCCAGGAATGGTATGTCAGACCGGATGGCTACACTCGAGATGTCCCCCATAGGCTGAGTTGTCCACGAATGTGCTAGCCGTTCGGATTGGACGAGAGTGTGGTCGAGAGACTGGACCGCTTGGGAAGGAAATGGACCAGGAGGACGAGGCAGGCGTGCATTCCTATAAAATGTTGTCCATATCGCACAGTCGTAAGTTATATCATAGAACTGGCTGGAAATCTATTCGGTAACAACATTATGATCAGACTAGGGAAAGAACTGAAGATAGAAAACAGGGTTACCACTCGTAGCCGAACTACTTCTCGAGGACTCAAGAAAGAAAGGATGTGAGAGATGACCTCTGGTGGCAGGATGCATTGCGATCCCATGTTCCAGCATCACCAGAACAGACGTTCCAAACTAATTAGGGGCTGATACTTTGATAAGTGCACTCAACCTTGGCTTGGAGAGAAAGGTCCTCGTTTTATCGCCCAACTGGACCCCTGATCCGACACTGGCAGTCCTCTTGTTTGTAACCATCCTTCAGCACGTACAAGAAAAAACGAGACAGTGGTCACCCTTACAAAGTCCCTGACAAGAGACACAGTCGGATCATGACGCTGCATGACTCCGCGAAGTTGGAAAGAAGGGTGGTTCCTGGGAATCATGCGAGGGCAGCGAAGCACTCAACCGATGGAGGAATGTCACGGCATAGACCACGGAGAGACTGCACGTACTCCATATTGACGGACTGTCAACCAATGTCTGTCACCCAAAAGCACCTGGGTCTGTCAGACACTTGATCATGTAGGGGAAAGAGACGAAGAGTGGGCATGTTTTTTAGCCCAGGTGCGACTTGGCAGGTACTAGACAAAGATGTTACATGATACAGTCTTACTGCTTGAAATACCTATCTAATGTAGTCAGCCTGGCTTTGGGTCTTGACAATCCGTAGCGGGTGTTGCCACGGATGTGGCGCTTCGCGTGTTATTGCTGCACAGGTCGTCGTGCACGTCGATGGCAAGGTTCGCCCATGTCGCGCTTTTATCTCATCTGGGCTCTTGCAGGGGCTATTTATAATGCAGATAAGGGTCGGGCGCCTGTCCTGATTTATCCCGGCGCATCTCGAGCTGCGGGGATCGCGCAGTGAATGGATTCAATGGATGCAAGCTACTTGGTGAGTGTGCGTCGGAGCGTCGAGTGCATTCGTTCGTTGACGACGAACACGCATTAGTGGTGTAGCGGTAACATTGGGTCTTCCCATGGCCAGCTCCGGGTTCGACTCCCGGCTGATGCACTTTGTTGTTTTTCTTTTTTCTTCGTGGCTCAACGTCAGCTGTCCTCTTATGTGTAACGACTTTACCCCTTGATACGACCATTGACATGTCGGATAACACGAAACGTAATTTCCCCGTTCTTGTTCTGGCAGCCGTCAATGGGGCAATTGTGCCAACAGTCTGGAATGATTACATTCACACCCAAAATGTCTTCATATAACGGGATATATGTCAGTAAGTATCCCTGCCAGCAGTATAAACATGTCCATCGAACGAAACGTATCACAGGGTCCAGATGGTATGCAAAGGACCGTTTCTCCACCATCACAGCGCGCCGTCGTACGAGGGTAGCTAGAATTGAGTGTATGCGACCAACAGACGAGTCGAGGAGGGTCCGTGATGCGTGAGGATAGAAAAAAAAATACAAATCCGATTAGATACAAAGAAGGAATTAGGAAATGCATGGACAGGGTGACAGGTCCGCTGGGAAAAAATTGTTCATGAACCCGATGAAGAACAGTCGGGAATGCTGAGGTTCTTGAAGTTTTTGCTAAAAAAAAATGTTCATCGACTGTCGCGAAGGATCTGGTGACACTTACTTCGCGTCGAAGAGACCCCAGGAACCCTGTCAATGCCAAGAAGTCAGTCATCTTCATCACACTGACAACACAGGAGCGTTACCTCGACACCACCATATTGCGCAGCCTGGAATATGACGTGAATACTCTCATGCCACTGACGTCGAGGATAAAAATACACACCTGCCACGGCTGGTCGTTGTACTACAAGACAATGAATGAACGTGTCTCAAAATAGCGAAAGTGGGAACCCACCTCAAAGAAAAAGTATTGCGTGCCATTTGCGGTTGCTACATGATGAGATCAGTCGCACTCCACATGTGAATCTCCTCGGAAATACGACGTACCTTGGCAAGCGAAGTGGTCAATGAAGTACTGAAAGCAACTAAGTACCGTCAACGGAGTCAATGGTTTGACCATACCTGCAGGTTAGCGACGGAAGCGGTTGACGGGCCGTCGTTGGGGTTGTAGTTGAATGTAGATGTATTCTAACCAACCCGTGGTTCAGCACGGCAGTACGATCAGCTCGAAGAGTCCCATACCGTTGGCCAACCAGTCTCGGCAATGAACATGTGAGGGTTGTTGGGAAGTGTTTTAGCAAAATCGACATTTGTCTGCGTGAAGAAATCATAGGTCCATCCGGGAGCATCCTGAATACTCTGGTTCGCAAACCATGGGTGAACGTTGGACATGCCATAGTCCACCGCTTCGAGTACTTTCGTGTTGAAATAGCTTCCGGCGTCAGAGTTACCAACAAGTATAGTCTTGCCCAAGTTCAAGGAAGAAATCATGTTACGAGTGTCTTGGATCCATGGAATAAGCATCGCGGCAGCTAAGATGAGATATTAGATGGTGCGCATGATAACGGGTTGAGGAGACCTGCCTGCATCTCCAGCGGCACCATTTGGGTCATTTGAACCTGCCTGAGTGATATAACTATTTGGCCAATATAAGTGATGTCATGAACGCCAGCACAGAGATACATACTCCAGGATGAATTCATTTCCGACGGTTATACCGGCAACGTGCTGAGCACCGTACGACTGGAGCGCGGTCTGGATCTCTCCTTTCTGACGTTCATAAGCAACTCCATTGTCCGTCGCCGATGGGTAATTTCCGAGATAAACATTCATGTTGACCTTGGTTTCTTGAATAGCCGCAAGAACGAGCGAAGACTGGTTGCAATCTGCACCGTAGAGACGGATGTTGGTCGTGAGTTGAGACATGAGCTTGCGAGATGTAAGTCGGATACCACGAGTAGAGACATAGTTCAAGTACCTGTATGTCCTCAACGACAGAATCTTTGGAACATTTAGCGCACATTGGGGGGGTAAGAGCATCGACTGACCTAGGGTGGCCCCACAACTGGGTAACTGGGCACCGATGGGAGTGTACGCAAGACCCCAAAAGGCCTGCTTCAAAGCGGCATCCTTCTGGAAATTGCTGGGGTCATTGGGGTTCGTACCTGGAGGCGCACTACCCGATGAGCTGCTGCTGCTGCTGTGCTTCTTCGAGAGGACGACGCCGAGGGCGACACCAGCTGCAATGAGGGCAGCGAGCGTCAATATGGAGCCAACGACCTAGAAGGATGGGCTGTTAAATGAGACAAGGACGCGACCAAGGGGAGGACTGACGATGAACTTGGACCGTTTGTTGGCCCTTTGATTGTTCTCGAGCCAGTCGCTGTTGCGAGGGACCTCCAAGTTCGCGTATGAGTTTGCGGGGGGCATGTAGGGCGCTTCAGCGTAACCAGAAGGTTGCGAGTCTCTAAGGTTTGGGTTGGAAAAGTCTGTTGTCGAGTGGAAAGGTGAAGGAGCGTGGATGCCGGATTGGCTCTGCACGGGCTGCGAGGAAGTTAGTGGGTGTGTATCGACAGAGAGAATGGTGGTAACAAGGATGGAGAGAGAGAACGACGAGCATGCCAACGCAGATATTTTATACTACTAAATATATTTACGAGAGAAACATGCTTACGGGGTCATCGTAATAGCTCTGCATGTCTGGGGTGGATGCCATCCCTCGGTAGGCCGGCACCTGGTGCATCATGTAGTCGTCGCCACGCTGCATTTTTGCGGTCTATCAACGGGGGGTGGGTGGTGGTATAAGACGGAGACACGACGGACAGGCACGGTGTATTCTTGGAACTAACTCGGTTCTGATTTTGTATAACATCTCCACAAATAGTCTCGTAACCACATTCCGAGGCGAAGACGCAGACCAACAAATGAATTCGCTACTCAGTCTGACCAAGCTACACAACTTACACTCACACATTCCGCAGCATACCTACCCGAGCTAGTCGTCATGAGTGCCAATTCCCACAAACGTCTAGAGGCGGTGCCGGATTGCCGAACGCTCATCATGACGACCAACAGCACGGATTAAAGCGAGGCATGTTAGAAATATACATTGGTACTGGTACTTACTACCCTTTGTCCCATCAATACTACACAAACGAGTGGAAGAGCAGCGAACAGGAAGACCGCGGACGAAACTATACAAGAGGGCCAAGATTCGAGTAGCGCAGCGTCGCGACTCGCTCCACACCTCCCCGACAGATCACGTATAATATCACACTAGGGCTCCGACCCTGATCGCGGCGGTCTTGTCATGTCGCCACTCGCGGCATCGATCGGCCCTTTTGTTCGTCCCCGAAACCGTCGTGCTACGTGCTCAGGTTGGCCCCAGGGCGAAGCCCCTCTGGAAGAGCTGCTTGTGGCTTTTGCTTCCTCAGCAGCCTCAAGCGATGCCTGTCATCCTCGGCGCTGCCTCGTTGAGATGGCAAGGTCCGACTACGATTTAGAGAGGCCGACGTCGGACTGCCCGTATCGGATGCAAGCCATTCGGCAACAGGAGAGAGCCGTGCCGAACCCGGTGGTGTCTCTGAGCGATCAAAGGAATCTGTAACATGTGGCCCAATCCGATCAGAAATGGAAGAAAGAGACGATGGAGAATAAGGAATGACAAGGTTTCCCAGGGAAGAGTAAAGGTGAAATGGGTCGTTATTTAGCGACGTGGAAGGGTAAGGCGTGCTGGCGCAGAGGAGGGTAACCCACCGAGCGGTTCGTGCGTTGTGCGTCGGCGCATGATGCGTTGCCTGTCTTTTCCGACGAGTTTCCACCCACCAGAGGATGGGCGTTCGTCGTCGGAGCTGAGAAGAACAAGATCTGGATCATCTGGATCATGCATACGGGAGGGTGGTGGACGCCAAGAAGAAGAAGGGTCGGCACGTGGTGGAGGTGGTATATCGAACAAGAAGCAATCCTGTTGATCAATGAGAAACTCGAGGACCTTTTGGCTGAGCTGATGTTCGCCCGGGGACAGTTCGTGGTTAGGGTGAGATATGAGACCGGGACGAAAGATGACAGCAAGATCTGGGAAAGGGATGGTAGGTGAGTAAAGGGTAAATGAAAAGAGGAAAGGACGGACTGGCAGGGGTCATGAGATTCTTATCTGATTTGCGTGCAAAGACAGACAAGAGGTCGAGGACATAGAGAAGGAGATATTGGTTAGCTTTGGGCATGCAGGAGATCAAGTGCCTGTAGGTGGCTACGACGCTGCCGCGATCGAACGGTTGCCTTGCTGATGGCGGGATGAGGAGTGGATATCAGACAGGACTGGGGTAGCACTAACCGAGGACGTCTCGGAACTTGAGGAGGAGATGAGGAGCGAGAAGAGAGAACAGGGAAAGGACACTCACGTCATGATACATGTCATGGGGGATGACAGGTTCCTGATCGAAGAAAGAGATAGGGGAAAAGGTGGAATGGTGATACGGGCGGAACTTACAGGCATGTGTGTGAGATACCGACGGAAGACACTGGCGACGTCGTGAGTTGTGTAGTGTTCGGTCTTCCAATCGAGGGACTTTCCATACTAGAAATGGGGTGAATGGGGTAGAACGGGAGGGTGGGTGCTACGCACGCGGGGCGGTGCCTCAAAGGCGGCCTGGAGTTCGCGCATGCGTTTGGCGGAGCCGTTTACACGGAACGTGCCTTCGATCTCGGTAGCTATGGGGCATGAGAGTGTGTGAAAAGACCAAGGAGGGGCAAGTACCGTTTTCCTTGAGATAGAGACCGCTGGAAGGAGTGAGCGAGGCGAGGGAGAGAGGGGACGGCGACGGACCATTTTGCGACGACGACGGGGATATAGCCCCACACGTATAGGTCGCCATTGGCGTTTGCGGTGGATATTTGCACGCTGGCTCGTCTGAGGGAGTCTTTGAGTGGTTTGCCAAAGACGGGGTGGTGCTCGGAGGTGGTTGCTGTGCGAATGTGAGTTTTTGGACGTGCGAGTGATATTTTTTCGTACGTTGGTTGTATTCTGGGAATTTCTTTGATTTCTGAGCGTGAGTGAACTGAGACCACCACTTGAGAAGGGACGCTTTCGAGGGCGTGTTGTCGGGGACCATCAGGGTGTTAATGCAAGGTCAATTGACACAGCCACGCTCGTGATAGTCTCCTCTACGGATTCGTCATATTAATCGGCGAGCCGAGTCGAAACAAGGTGACACGACCGATTCTTTCTCTCCAACTAGCATGTTCTCCTTCTCCGCAGATCCGTTCATTACAGACTACGCCAGCGTAGCGCGTAGCGTCGACGACTGCGGGTTCGACGAGTACGACTTCATCATCGTCGGCGGAGGTGCGTTTCCCTTGTACAACCTCTACGTCTCATACATGTCCCCCCACAGGAACCGCGGGCTGCGCCCTCGCTGCACGTCTCTCCGAGCGCTCAGACTTGCGCGTCCTCGTCATCGAGGCCGGCCAGAGGTGCGCCCCATCCTTGCCATCCCCGACCTCTCCTTGACGTCCCATAGTGGCAAGGCCCTATTCGAGAGCAGAACACCTGCTGGTTTCGCACAGCTCTTCCATGGTCAACACGACTACAACCTCTACACAGTGCCCCAGCAGCATGCCGCCAACAAGAAGAAATTTTGGCCTCGTGGTACGTCCTTTGTCTCTCCCCCCTTTTTATACTCACAGCTGTTCAGCGCGTCTCCTCGGTGGATGTACGTATCTTCTTCTTCCCTGTACATGTCTCTAAACCTCCCTCAAGGTTCTTCCATAAACGCCCAGATGCACGTCGTTTCCCTCTATTTCCCCGCTGTTCTCACCCCCCCATTAGGGCCCATTACGGTGCACCCTCCGACTATGACGAGTTTGCCTCTATCGTCGGCGACGACTCTTGGTCCTGGAAAAACTTTGAAGCGTACTCGTCTTGCTTGGCACCCTCCTTCCCGCGCTCATCATCCCCACAGGTACTTTCGCAAGTTTGAGAATTATACCCCAGATCCCAGATTCCCACACGTCGATGCTTCTCTCCGTGGTTCACATGGTCCTGTCACCGTCGGATATCATGCCCACACTTGGGAGGGAAGCCCCCTCTTCGTCGAGGCTAGCGTTAATGCAGGCGTCCCATTCAATCCCGACTTCAACACCTCAAAGGGCACCCTTGGTACTAACAAGGTACGCCTTCAATCCCTCCGTTGCTCACCATCCGTCAATCTTTCCCATTAGATCAGTGAGTATCCTCCCTGTTCCCCACCCAGCTCGCTCACCTTTTTCCAGTGACTTACATCGACAGTCGCCACGAACGCGTGTCTTCCGAAGCAGCATACCTCACCCCTGATGTTCTGGCCAGACCCAATCTCAAAGTCGCCACACTCGCCCGCGTAACAAGGATCATCTTTGATTCTTCTTCAGGTACCCCGCGTGCCGTTGCCGTCGAGTTTGCCAACGAAAAACAACGTGCTCCCCGCTTTCGTGCGAGAGCGCGCAAAGAAATCATTGTTTGGTATGTCCTTCTCCTGTCCAGGTACGCCATCCCATAATGCCCCACAGCGGTGGAGCAGTTCATACCCCCCAAATCCTCATGATATCTGGTGTCGGCCCTTCATCTGTCCTCGAAAAATACAATATACCCGTCCTTATTGACTCCCCCGGCGTAGGCGCTAATCTCAGTGACCACCCCACTTTCACCCTGCGTCTCAAAGAGAAGCTCGGTGTCAGTATCAACTACTCGAAACCATACGACCTCATGAGTACTTTGAAGCTGTTGAAAGCGGCTGCGCAATATCAGATTTTTGGAACAGGACCCCTCTCTAGTAATGTTAGCTCTCCTTCTTCCTCACCGACGAGGATGCTAATTTGACTTAGGTTGGAGAAGCGGCCACCTTCTTCCGAACGGACGACCAGAAGCTGTTCCCACCTGCAGAATTCAACAATACTATCGAAGACAGCACCTCCGGTCCAAACGCGCCTGATATTGAGGTCATTGTCGTTCCTGCTGCTGTGGATGATTTCAGGTTCTCTATGGAACCTGGGTTGTATGCATATGCTCTCATAACCACACTTTTGCGGCAAGTACCTTTTTTCTTTTTTTGAATACATCCGATATTGACTGTCTTCAGCCCGACGAGTGTTGGTAGTGTTCAAATCAAGTCTGCAGACCCATGGGACGACCCTGTCATTGACCCAAAGTTAGTCTCGCTTCCCTTTTGCTGTTCCCGTTGCTGGAGATGTTTGTAGCTACCTCGCTACCCAACACGATCTTGATGTGCTGATCCGTGGTGTCCGTGGGGCATACAAGATCGCCCATACGGCCCCCATGACAAACCTCACCGACGTTGGCTCTACTCACCCACTCCTCGACCACCACATTGACCGATTGAGCGACAAAGAGCTCGGCGAAATGATTAGGGACAGGGTGGAAACGTTATTCCATCCGTTTGGATCGTGCACCATGGGCAAAGCAGACAATCCAGCCGCCGCCTTGGACACGCAACTCAGAGTGCGGGGTGCCCTCGGTCTCAGAGTCTGCGATGCGTCCATATATCCCAAGTTGGTCTCTGGTCATACCGTGAGTCGTGCTGTCATGTACCTGGCGCTGCTGATTTCACCAATGATGTGATTAGGCTGCTCCTGCCCTTGCTGCTGCGGAAAAGCTAGCGGATATGATCAAGGCGGATTACCCCGCCACAGCCTAATATTTCTACTCCATGGAATCCTTTTTACTTGCCAGGTAATTAAATTAGCATAACGCTATCCTGTACATACATAGAGACGTCAATCCATATGCAAGAATGGCCAAACGGCCTCTTCTTTTGGTGTCGTAGTGATACCGAGCACGGCATATTGTCCACCCATACCCAGCGGATCCACAAGCCGATTGACGCTCTCTGCAATCGCCGTCCTTCTCTCCTCGGTAGGGGCAGCCTTGATGAGACGGTCGGCTCGCAGTTGGACGCCAACCTCGTTGAGGAACGTGCCCTGCGAGAGCGTCCCATGGGGCGTGACTAGGCACTCCATCAGCGTCGAACACAACACGGACAAGACAACCGACTGACCGAGATCCGACAGTACCTCTTTCAAGAGGGCAAAGTCGACGTTGGCGGTCACGTCGCATTCACCCGGCCGATGAAACACGTCGACGATCTCGTGCTCTTTGAACGCCTATCGCCACGAATCAGCAACGCCACGATCAAGGAGCGAGGGAACACATGACGCACGCGCAACGAGTTTCCGACTGCTTTTTCGGCGCCATAGTCGATGACGAGGGCACATCCGCTTCCACTTTCGCTGTTGGACGAGGAGAGTAGCTCGGCGATCTGTCGAGCGACTTTGATGGACGCACCCGAGACTTCGATACGCGCGCCAACGGGGAGTGCTGCAAATCGCGGCGAGGCGTGTCCGAGGAGCGTCGACGAGGCGTTGGGCGTTGGGGAGAGCACCCGTGTCCAGCGCGGCGAGACGGATTGCAGTGCTGGGGATGGACCGGAGCTGGAACTGGAGGTGGGGGTAAGGACGCCCGAGGGCCGGGCATAGCGAATACTCGGGTCGTTGGTAGGTGCGATGAGAACTTCATGCCATCCCTGCGTCGTTTTCTGTGTGTGCGCGTGTCAGTTCATGAGACCTGGGGTCGGAGGGGGAGAGACAGACCTCGATGACGTGCACAGGGAGCGCGTCGAAAAACTCGTGTGCGACGAGCATGGTGAAGCGGTTGTCGCGGTGGGGAACCTCGTCAAGGGCGTCATGCCACGTGAGCGCGACGCGACCTTCCGAGTCAGGCGCTGTGCGGAGTGTCGTGCGTTGGAGGGCGCGCATGGTGGGACTCGTCTCGACGAGGTGTACGCTGTCGAGGTGGGGACGGACAGCTGGGAGCTGGTGGACGACCTGGGTGCGGGTGCGTGCGTGAGCGATGAGCGTGTATGGGTGGTGAGGCGGGACGTACGCGCAGGATGTCGGCCATGAGGCTGCCACGTCCTGGACCGAGCTCGACGATTCGGAAAGGTTTTGAACCGGCGGACATCCACCGCCCAATCATCCAGAGGGCGAGTACCTCGCCGAATACTTGGCTGATCTCTGGGCTGGTGACAAAGTCGCCACGCGCACCAAAGACGGGGTTGGAGGGGCTCATGTAGTAGCCATGGACGGGGTGAGAGAGACAGAGCTGGATGTAGGTCGCAAAGGAGAGTGGACCGGTTGCCTGTATCAGACGAGTGAGTCAGAGCTGGAGTGAGGGCAGCGCTAACTCACTCACTTTGACGGTGTCGGCCATGAGTCTTTCGATTGCTGTGTGTGCATTCTGACTCGTGTGGAGTCGTCGCGGTCTGAGCCAGGTCGAGCAGAGTCTGGCGAGTCTCATGTCGAGTCAGTCCAACGGAGCCGTGTCAGCGTATATCTACACTAATCAGTCTCGTCCTCATCAACCGCTCTCCATCCCATCCAACCATGACCACCCGTGCGTACACATCTGATAGACCCACAACGCGTCTGACGACTCGACAGGCATCCAATTCGAAAACAGCAGCGACATCGGCGTATTCGCCAAACTCACAAACAGTTACTGCCTCACTGCCATGCACACATCCGCCAACTTTTACTCGGCATTCGAGGCAGAACTCGCCGACGTCATCCCCATCGTACATACCACCATCGGTGGTACCCGCATCGTCGGCCGTCTGACCGCAGGTGAGCCCGCCTCAGTCTCTCCTTGACCCACCAGACCCCGTCTCACGATGCACCAGGCAACAGACATGGTCTACTCGTCCCATCATCGACGACAGACCAAGAACTCCAGCACCTCCGGAATTCACTCCCAGACGCAGTCGCCATCCAGCGTGTCGAAGAGCGTCTCTCCGCACTCGGCAACGTCGTCGCGTGCAACGACTATGTCGCACTCGTACACCCCGACATCGATCGCGAAACAGAGGAAATCATCGCAGACGTCCTCAAGGTCGAGGTGTTTCGACAGACCATCGCCGACAACGTTCTCGTCGGCAGTTATTGCGCCATTTCCAATCAGGGCGGACTTGTCCATCCGAAAACGAGCATACAGGACCAGAACGAGCTGAGCAGTTTAATGCAGGTACCCTTGGTGGTACGTCCCTTGCGCGATCGTCTACCGATCTGATCCATCTGACCTTGTCAAGGCCGGTACCGTCAACCGTGGTTCGGACGTCATTGGTGCTGGTCTCGTCGTCAACGACTGGTGTGCGTTCACTGGCCTGGACACGACGGCAACAGAGATCAGCGTCATCGAAGCCGCCTTTAGTATGTTATCGTTCGCGCTTATGTTGGCGCTCACTCACGCCGAGCACAGAACTACAAGGTCAAACGTCGTCTGCAGTCATTGGTGAGATGCGTGATTCCCTCATCGACAACTGGGCATAGCGATCTTGAGTTCCTCTCACAACTACATATGCGTCTCATCTTTTCACTTTTACTCCTCTTGCACGCAATCTTTGTATCCCCGCACACGCATCACACGTCGTAGGAATAATAGATAGTGTAAAAGAGACATGGTCACAATAAACTCTTTGTGATACCCTTCCAGCTGTTCAGAATGTAAGACCCATACAACGACACCTCCCGCACCGCCCCCTCCGCCGCGGCCGAGTTCTCGACCAGGTAATCCAGAAAAGACGCGGCCGTACTGGGCGACGTGAGCTGGTGCAGCTCAGCCGCAAGATATATCCCCGACACGGTCGCGCGGCGCGTATACCACGCCATCTACAATCAGCACATCAGCACACGTACTAGCAGTACACGCCATCAACGCACCTCCTTGCGATCCGGTTCAGCAATCCAACACGCCCGATCCGCGACACGCGCCGCATGCTCGAGCACAGGCAGCGGGTTGGGCGGGAGCGGCACGAGCCGCGAGGACGTCGACAGGAGCGCAAGCCCTTGGGCGAGGTGACCGAGCACGGGTTCGTTCATGCGTAGGCGGGCGTGGAGCACGTCTCGGATCGTGACCGCGCTGGCGTGGTCTTGCTGCATCCGGCAGCACGCGTCGTCTAGCCATGCACGGACGAGCGTCCGCCGGGCGTCGTCGCCGTGCCCAAAGAGCGCCGTGACAGCCGCGTCTGGGAGCGGTTCCGCATGAGGCTGTGGAAGCTCGAGCACGGTGCGTGCCAGGGCTGTACGGGTGAATCCATGCGTCTTGACGAGCGGGAGCGCGAGCTGCAACAACCGTGTGCTTTGGGTGTTGAACGTTATGAGTGAAAGACGCGAATGCAAATCCAAGGAGGACTTGCCTTGTCGTGGTCATTTGGTAGTCTGGTCAGAAGTCAATTGATACACGTGACCTCTATCCTCGATTCACGACGTGATCAGCCTGACGCCGACCACAATCCCTGGAAATCTAGGCTCTTCGCACAAGGAACGGGTCCGGGATGTTGAGACGACCGTCGGGACCGCAATGGTAACAACACATGCGCCGGCTCTTACCAAGATTCTGCTAAATGCTTACCAGCCTGAGACGAATTGCGCAAGCAAGAAGAACACTATGAAAGACTCTAAGATTGTACGCATTCATCAATATCATTCTTTGCAGCCATGTCAGGTTATTGTTGCGCAGCTTGCAAAATCTCGATCCATATGTAGTCTATACTTTGCTGTGCCATTCACCCTCTTTCTGGGGTGTCAAGGCGACGGTCGAAGCTCTCGCACGATGTGGCCGCTGTTTCTCGTTCACATCACTGACAACTCTATTGCACGACCTCCGAGCTGCAAGTTGCATTGATTGTTGCATGACGGCCCCATGTTCCCTGCGATGTGCTGATGTTGATATTGTCATAGTACGATAACGGTATCAACACCAGCACATCTATATTTGCGGAACAACAACCTGGTGTGCTAGCAAAGGTTCAGTCCGGCACCTTCCCCATCCTTTACGAGATCAGTCTAGAGGAAAAACATGCCTCATTAATTGTGATTGTTCTGATATGATACTTCTCGCACTCGAGCCGACACCTATTCAAATGATGATCTCTATCAAAAGCTTGAAATCGCGCAATTCCTTGCACCTGAGTTGTTTGAAGACGGATAGGTGAGATCGTCACCAACATTGTATTCACGTCTACTGAACGTCGCCAGTGCAACTTGAAGTTGAAATTCTCGCGGAACGACCTTTGGTGAAGTTGTGACATATATGGTCAGGGCCATTCATTTTTTTCTCCTGTATATTATTATTTTTCTGCGACAAATCCTGCATTTTTTTGATTGGTCAAAGATCACCAGACTAGTCATTTGATCGCTTTTGCTGTACTGTATCTTGCACGTTTGATCAGACCAAATGGGATCCGACTGGGGTACTCCTTTCCTCGTCGTCCCTACCATATCATAGCTCACCACAACACACACAGAAGACTCGGACGAGGCGCACAAAGCAACCGCAACCGCAGTTCCCCACCCAGTCAAACCCGTCAAGAGCAAATGGGAGGGCGAAGACGAGGAAGAATCCACACCCGCTGTAAGCCCACCCCCTCTCTTCACTCCACAAGATCGACAACCCTATCCACGCACAGAGCGACTGGGATGAGTCGTCCGAGGAAGAGGATGATGAAGAGGAGGAGACCAAGCCCGCCCCCGCTCCACCCAAGAAGAAGGGTACGATCAAAGCCAAGCTCGCCGAAATAGAAGCAGCCAAAGCAGCCCGTGCCCGTAACGGCGACGACGAGGTCGACTACGACGAAGATGCCGTCCTCGATCCCCGCGAAAAGGCGCGTCGGGACAAGGAGCGCGAAATATCGGCCGATCTCGAGAACGTCGCGTCCTTGTTGGGCGCTGCTCAGTTGGGAGGTGAGCAGCCTGCTGCGCGATATCGGATCACGATCGGTGAGAGGGGTGCTCACGACGAGATTGGGTCTAGGATCGTCCTCGAAAGAGCTCGATACGCTTCTGTCGGCAGATCCGCGCAACAAGGAGGATTTCCATGCCTTGTCTGCGCAGATTATCGAACTCGTCATCAAACGACATCAGACCAAGCCTCTCTACCCGTCATTTGTCGAACATCATGTTCGACAACTGGCAGAGCCCCTAAAGGACGTCGAAGTCCGTAAAGCAGCAAGTGGACTGACCACGCTTGCAAACGAGAAGCAAAGAGAGCAGCGGGAAAAGGCAAGCGGAAAGAAGAAACCCAAGTCTACAGTCAAGCCAATCCTGGGTGCAGCAAAGGTATCCAACAAGTACGTACCCATTCACCCGTCATCGAAGCGGGTCTGATGAACACCCTTAGAATCGACACCCAGATTTACGACGAGGTTTTGGATGACTTTGGAAAGGAAGCAGACGATTTCATGTAGAAATACCTACACCTACACACCATCGCATATATATTGTATGCTATAGTACGTCCCTGGAATATTCCCTTGCAATTTTAGGCTTTGCGTAGGGACTGCATCTCAGGACTCGTCCTCTTCACCTTCACCCTCACTCTCCTCGTCGTCACTAACGAGACCAACGAGACCTGCACCGCTCTTTTCTTTTAGCACCTTTCCAGCCTCGGAAAGCTTTGATGCGAATGTTTTCCGTGCGCCAGGGTTCGCACCCACGTCCCAGATTTGCAGTTTCGCTTTGGATCCCGCCGCGGCGATCGTGAGTGGATCATCTGGCGAGAAAACGGCGGAAAACACTTTGCCCTGTCGTTCGTGTGAGATGACGATACGAGCACAACTCGAGTCGCACGTACGATATCAAGATCCCTCGACACGACCATGCTCACAGACGGCTTGCCTCCTCCAGATTGATCCACGTTCCAGACTTTGACGACCTTGTCTGTGCCACCCGTCACGAGACACCCGCGAAGCAAAGGACTCACGTCCAGCGCCGACGCAGCACCGTCGTGTGCGGAAATCGTGAACCGTGACGGCGACGCAGCTTTGAGATCTGTCGGTAGCGTCCGAGCGTCAAAATTAAGCACAAGACCATTTTCGAGTGAGACCTATGACCTCCTGAGTGATGCATTCGCGCTCAAAGAACCGACCTACATAGAAAGCATGCGGCTCCCAAGGATCCCATCGAAGCGCCTCCACGTCCGCGCCAAGTACAGCGCCCACCCCCGTATCCGGTGCTCTCGTATCAAACACGCGCACCGTCCGATCATAACTTCCCGACAGCAACACGGTCGGTTCCTTGTTGTTCCACTGTACCGCCTGCACCTTGTCCTTGTGGACGTTAAAACTCCGTATCGCAGCAGCGCTTTCACCACTCCCGTCCGCATCCGCCGTCGGCGCGCGACTGAGATCCCATAGTTTGACGGTCCGATCAGCAGACGCAGACGCGAGCATATGTCTGTGCGTCCGATTCCATGACAGACCGAGCACCGCATCGACGTGATGCGTGTCCGACGTCGGTCTTGCCTTGGTCTTTTTACGCTTCTTTTTCCCAGTGCCAGCTGGGACCGGTACGTGTGCAGCCGTTTTGTCGGGTCGTCCGAGGACCATGTCAGGGTACATGCTCTCGATCACGTCCAGAGACCATATCTCAATCTCTGGATCGAGCGTCCCAACGGCCACATAGTTGCCCCACTTGGCCGTACCATCGGCCGCAGCCGACGACGCGGATGCAGGCGGAAAGTCGAGCCACTCGAGGCAGAGCGGAAAGTTGGGCAGCATCACATCGTGGTGCACGTACACATTCTCCTGCGTCTCGTCGTAGATGTAGATCTCCAACTGGGATATCTCGTCTTCAGTTTTGGCGGTCACGAGGAGGTTGTCGGTCGGCAAGATCTCCACATCTTGCCGTTCGTCGTCGTCCTCCTATTCAACGCGCTTATAACGAGACGTATACAGATGTTTGAGTGGTGGACCGACCTCTTTTAGCGTAATGTAAGGATCGTCCGTGTTATCGCGGTAAAACGTCAACCCTTTGATATCCGTGAACGGACCTGTCCCTGTAAAAAAAACGTGTAAAGGAGACGACACATACGCTAGCCAAGCGCCTACGCGCACCTTGTTCGTCTACATCGTCATCATACGCATCCAAATCGTATTCTGCCAAATCGTCCGTTTTTGCACCCGATGCGACGGATGGCTTTTTCTCGTCCTTGTCCCCATCCACGACCATCGCATCGTCCTCCTCGCTTCCTCAGAAAAATGTGGTCCACGACAAGAAACGCGCACGCAAAAAACTCACTCACTCGATCCATTCGTCCGCGGTATCGTCCGCATCGTCGGCTTCGTCCCCCTCGGCGCCCTTGCCCATCTTTTGCGCTGCCTTGTGCGCACGTTCGAGTTCCTGGCGGGCATCCTCGAGCTCGATCCGCGCGAGGGCGGTGACGCGTTCTAGTTCATGCTCGTCAAGAACGTATTTACGCGGATGGCGCGTGGCAACGCCTCGTTTGACCCTGTAAATGGTGTTGATCGCATTGCTAGAGGGTCGAGATTGGCTTACCATGAGACGCAAGAGATCAAGTTGCTCATCGATCCTTGTCACGATTCGTTGCTGCATCGAAATTTTTATATAGTGGTCACGTGACAACCGTATAGTAGTAGTAGAAAGACATCGGAAAAGAAACGACCGAATAACGATAACTTAGATAGTGTATTCAACGGGGCCAAGCTATACCAACCCCCCGCCGCCCATGCGGACGGTGTCCCATATGACCCTGCCGACCTCACTCCAGAGCTGATGTAGGACAGATCCTCCTCGGGCATCGAACAATCGCCGCTTCACTTGGGCTGCTGTGGACGCTGGCGCTGGCGCTGCTCGCGCACGCCGCAATCGGATGACGTAGGACACCATCGGCAAGAGCAGAAATAGTATCGTCAGCGTAGTGAGGCGATTCTTTGTAAGGAACGTGCGGAGGGATTCCTTGATCAATGCCAAGGTGCTCGGCGATTGTCCCGTCGTCGCCACAGCGGAGTTTTGTGGACGTCGAACGACGCTGGTGCGAGAACTAGCGCGTAGTGTAGATCGAGTGTCTCTCGGGTTTGAGCGGGAGGGTGATTTGGTCACCGTCACGTCCGAGGAGGTAGAGGTTGAAGATCCCGAGCGATACCTGTGACCGAGTTTCGAGGGTTTGATAAGAGGAATCGCAGTGCGGTTTGAAATGGTCGAGAGGGAAGAATTGGAGGAAGAAGCAGATGGCGTAGGTGAAGGCAAACGAGGAAGAGCGACTCCAGGTGCATGAGTGGATTTCTCTGACCGGGCTTTATCAAGGGATGATTGGAACTCCTATAACTGATCAGTACAGGAGAAATCAGCATGTCGGTCAACTCACCGTCCTTTTGTTCAATGGCAACTCAACCTCGTAGGTCAAGAATTCCTTTGCGTAATCCCACTCCTCTAGGCGTGGCAAGACGTGCAGACAATATAACTCTAATACTTTTTCGTATGCTTCCCCAGTCGATGGAATGAAGTCGTATTGCCCACGATTGGACAACCAATCTTCTATTATCTCCCGGCCAGCCGCCGGACAGTTGGCTTTAAGGCTGGATCCAATGTGTGTGATCAAGACTTGGTAGGGAAGAAATGCGGACGTAGAGGTCCGTGGCCCTGAGGAGGGTGTGAAAAGGGCAAGTGACCGCGCGTGTGATGTGGCAACAAATGACTGAGGCGACAAGAGCAGCAACTCGCGTAGTGTCTCCGGTAGGGTGGCCCGGTCTGGTGGCGAGGCGTACACCGTCGATTCGAGGGTGATGCGGAGAATGTCCCATTTACGGCGATGAACGTCAAATGCATCTGGCGCAGGTGTAATGGGCGGCTGAAACATTGCGAATGCTGAAGCAATTAGAGTAGTTGTGAGGAGGGTGTCACGGTAAAGAAATGCATGAGCAGCCCTGTTATAGAGTGATTGTAGCGTTGCCTCCATTGAGGGCGAGGGCGAGCTTGGGAGGGGAGACCCGAGGCTGGCTTTGAGAGGCAACAGGCCCTGAGCTGCCTTTGTCGTCGTCGTCGTCGTCGCCGTCGACATTAGAGGGTGAGCGAGCAGTTGATTGTCTTGGGGCAAGGGAAGCTTCGGATCCGGCTATTTCCAGGGCCCGACTCGGCAATGCTGTGCTCGAGGCAGACACTTTATTTCGATTTGTAGTACAACGAAACTTATCCATCGCACTGGTACCCGGATACTACAGGCGATGAGTGCGCGTTTCAAGCGATATCGTGTGCTGGTCGAGCTCAGTAATCCTAGTCTTGTGATCAGATTGACACGGCCCGTGATGCAAGACCGGATAGTATCACTCATTTATAGCCCACATAGATCACCACGGTTTCTTAGTCAAGTGGTCAACGCATGATTTCATTTCACCCACAAACTGTAGACAAGACTCCCCTGTTACAGCCCGGCAGCATCCATCCCAATGTGTCCGGCTGCACATTCATTAACAGCCACCCTGTTACATCGATCAGTACATGTCACTGTCAACCTCGAATAGGACTTACTTTGCAATAGGCATCCTCAGTGTGAAAGCCTAAGGAGATCTGACGCCGTGAATAATACGCGTCTTTGTAAGTCCATGTGTGGATTCTGCAATACGAGCTATGGAATCCGTGCAAGTGTGATCAGTTTGACTCGAACAAAGGTAAATACGTGTTTTATACCAGTGGAGCTAGATGGTGTGTCGGACACGGCGTTCATCAACGTAAAGACCGTTTGTAACGCCATAACACTTCAGTTATCGTCATACAATTATGTATCGTTGATCATCAATCATCGATATACATATACGCCTGGGGTCTGGTGACTCTGGGCCAAGGGTCATATGGATCCATCACAATCAACTTGGACCTGAATGAACGTATACAACTTCGTCAACACTGAGGTCATCTGTGTATCAAAATCGACGTGCCACTCGAGCACGAAGTCCGTCGGACTGGGTCGTCGGATCAGAGAAGTCGAAATACGGTACTAGCATGGCGTCGTATCGCCAGGATTCGGAGCCATGCTATGCTTGTGATTGTGGTCTACTCGACGAGGCTTGTCATTCTCACCAACAATGAGTCATCGTTATGATCGCAGTATATTCGATGCGTGTTGTGTGACGAATCGAGCCGTCATCGTGAGCGCGGTGTGCTTGATGCTTCAAGGTTGTGCTCACTTACACCGCGTTGCTGACGTCAAAGTAACTTGGACGTTGAGGATGCTCCTCCGAGTTGAAGCAAAACGAAACAGAGGTTATTCTATAATAAACTCTGTCAGTATCTGATGATTATAAGGAACGCGCACCGTGCACGTGCAACCACGATCACAACCGCACTTGAAAGCGACCTTCGTTGCGCCAAAAGTGGCTCGAGTTGGAATCCGAGGCGACGGATACCCATGAAAGAAAATGTGACACCGTTGCCAAGCCAAGAATGGGTGATCTCGTGGACGACAACATCGACGAGGTTCTTGTCGCCTGTGAGAAGTGCTGTAAATATTGCCCGTCAATCCGCACGATCATCGCCAAAGCTTGAAAACCCGCTCTCACCTGGCGTGAGACACGTACAAGATGCGAATGAGCCATTTTAGCGCAAGCGCATACACATGCCTCCTCCATAAGGAAACACAGGTGGTAATGCTAACAAGTCATATACTCCAAACTTGTAGTTCCTCGTAATCTCTTCCTTTGCCGCCAAGAACGAACCTACACGGCCGCTCCTCTACTCAGTACGGGATCACATCGTCGGACTCGACTTAGACTTACCTAGGCGCATCTTCGTCGAACTCGTACCACGCCGCACAGTTCGGCCTACACACCGCTCGTCCACGTCTTTCCCCCATTACTTGGAATGCGACATTTCCTGATGCGATGGCGAAGAGGTACGGTGGGATGGGCATAGGCTGGCAATCGCATGTCACATCAGCTCGTTCAATCGCG